>CAUYQG010019698.1:0-22300 GCA_963574415.1 Tarsius wallacei | reverse complement strand
GACAGCAGAGAGTACATGCCCTCTGTGCTGTATTGAGTTGAATCATGAAGTCGATACTTTCCTTCTCTGAGAGTAAATCTGGTTTTCTTGAGTACTCTAATTTACTTAAAATGGTTGGTTTTGTTTGGTGGTTCTCTTTGTCAGGTTGCCAGTCAGTCAGAGCTAAGAATTGCATGGTCACCCTGTGCTGAGCACTTCAAAGTGCTTGGTGGACGTCAGAGGCACCCAAGCAGACAGGAAAAAGGAATTCAAAATCAGTGGTGTACAAGGATCCCAGCTCTTAAAGAAGTGACAACATGTTTTAAATTCAGTAACATCTAGAAAGTACTCACTTTCTTACAATCCCAGCACAGATGTTAGAGTATTTTAGAACTTTTAACCAGATACCATATTTTTAACCAGATAATTTTTTTCTGACTGAATCTGAAACAAAGGACTACACTCTAAACAGACACTCAGGCAATATATACACACACGCACACACGTACACGCATTAAATGTTAGATATTACTGTATTATCTATACACATCTATTTGGAGATACTGGCATTATCTTTTTTTTAAGTTTTTAAAAAATATTTTTATTTCAGAATTAGAATTATGTAGGTATATAAAATGAAGCTTTGTATTTAAGTGCCATTATATTTCCCCAGTTATAGTATTCGAATTTAAGTTTTAATGTATTTTTTACAATAGTTTTTCATGATCATACTAATTTCTTTTCCAAATAAAAGTGCTGAGTATACTTCTTTGGTTGGAAACAGGATTAAAATAACTGCTTATTTAATATTCTTTTATTTGTCATTTAGAGTCTGTGTAGCAAAAATATTCATGAATTTGATGATAGTTTTGGTTCCACCTTGTTAAACTACTGGAAAAGGATAAAAATGTATGGGAAAAAAAATACTAACCTTTGACATTGTATTTTGGGAAGAAGATTCATGCGTATGTGTGTGTGTGTGTCACTGTCACACAGACAACACTTTTTCCCTCTTGGTAATTGGCTGGGAATTTGGAAAGCTGACTGCTTATCCGCCTCCTCGGCCAAGACGTGTTCAAAGGTTTAATGCCTTTTTTTCTGAAATGGCAAACATAATTACCCTACTGAAAAGATGTGTTGGTCATGACCTTGTAACCGTCCATCAAGAAAATAGTTCACTTTCTTTTTTTTTTTGGATTATGATTAAACTGTATTCTTCACCCCTGAGTCCACTACCTTCCCAAACAGTGGATACATTTGGCAAATTAAATCAGACTGAAATCTTAAAGAAAATGGTCTTGATTTTCTTTTGACTGTAGTGATCACATGGTTGCCATGAACCTTATGATTGAAGTCCTATAAACTGCAAAACATTTTTTAAATTAATGAATTGATTTTTTTTTAATTTCAATAACTTCAGGGGTACAAATAGCTTTGGGTCTGGGTTTTCCATGTACCTTCCACCCCCATCTTGCACATTGTACCTGATTGGTAAATTTTCATTCTTCCACCCCTCCTCCCCTTCTGAGTTCATTATATCATTCTCCATGTCTTTGGTTTAGCACTCACTTTTAAACGAGAACATGTGGTATTTGGTTTTCCATTGCTGAGTTAGTTCACTTAGAATGATGTTCTCCAATTCTATCCAAGGTACTACAAAAGACATTATTTCATTCTTTTTGATGACTCAATTGTATTCTGTAGTGTATATATACCACATTTTCATTATCTGCTGATTGGTTGATAGCGAGTCAGGTTGATTCCCCATCATGAATTATGCTGTAATGAACATGTGGGAGTAGGTGTCTTTCTTATATAACCTTGGTTTCTTTGGGGTAGATACCTAGCAGTGGGATTGCTGGATCAAATGGTGGACCTACTTTTAGTTCTCTGAGAAATCTACATTGATTTCCTCAGAAATTGTACTAATTTACATCCCACCAACAGTATATATAAGCATCCCTTTGCTCCACATCCATGCCAACATCTATTGTTTTTTGATTTTTTCAGAAATAGCCATTCTGACTGGTGGAATGTGGTATCTCATTGTGGTTTTGATTTGCCCCTGATGCTCAGAGATATTAGCATTTTTCATGTTTCGTGGTCATTTGTATTTCCTTGAGAGATGTCTGTTCGTGTCATTTGCCCACTTTTTAATGGGTTGTTTGCTTTTTTCTTGCTGATTTGTTTGGGTTCTTTGTAGATTCTGGATATAAGTCCTTTGTCAGATGTGTAGCTCACAAATATCTTCTCCCATTCTGTAGGTTGCCTGTTTGCTCTGTTGATTATTATTATTTTATTTTATTTTATTTTATTTTTGCTGTGCAGAAGCTTTTTAGTTTAAGTTCCACTTATTTATTTATTTATTTTCTGTTGCATTTGCTTTTAGCTTTTTAGCCATAAATTCTTTGCCTAGGCCGATGTCCAGAAGAGTTTTTCCTAGGTTTTCTTCTAGGATTTTTATGGTTTCAGGTTTGACATTTAAGACTTCAACCCATGTCAAATTAATTTTTGTATATTTCCTCTCATTCAAAGTTCTTGAAAGTAACCAGTTAATATCAAATACCAAATGTGGGGCTGTTTTAAACCACTGTTGTTTAATTTACTACATTGTCATTGCCTACATGGAATATTGTTAATTCTTTCTTTTTGTTTGTATCTGTTGTATTTAGTTACTTTATCCTTTTTAAAGTCCTCTTCCAAGTTTATGCTTTGAAAAATAAAACACTTATTTAGATTCATGTTTGCTTATGGGTCATGACATTTATGACTTCCCTAAAAAACAAACTAATCCTTTTGTCTCAGAGCCAAATTTTAGTTTTGAGATGATAGTGATTCATTGTTTGTCTCTTTGAGTCCTAGATCTTTTAGTTTTGGGAACTGTCCATGCCATAATTCCAATTTCATCAAGGCCAAAATTATTCATGAGTCATGACCATCACACTTAAAATTGGGTATTTGAAGCTGCTCCAGATATACAGATTAAGCAAATAATGATGTCATAAATTTTAATGCAAGATTTTTTTTTCTTTTTAACATTGCTAGCAGTAAAGCTTGCTCTGTTGGAGACTAAATCTGTTTTACTTTAGAAAAATGTACATTTGTATCATGTTCACAAAGTCACAGAGTTGTTATTATATTATTGCAATATAACATACAGTAATATATAACAGCACATTAAAGATAAAAATATTTAAAATTGGTGTTACTTTTTGTGCCATGTTTGTCTGACAATTTAGATTGTTCTACAGTCTTAAACTGGGGACAGCATTAGTATGACTTCTTAGAAAATATGCATAGAGGGCACTCAATGTTCCGCTAGCAGAAAACATTCCAAAATTCAAATGTTACCCTTATGTGCTATTTAAAAATATAAATAAATGTACCCTTAATGCTGATTTTAACTTTATTACACTCCTGCAAAATGTCTTCAACGTGGTGGGAAGGAAGAGGGTACATATGCTTGACTTAAACTTAATATAACTGTATAAATATAATTTCATTTTCTGTTCAAAACTTGAAGTGATACCTTATTAAGATATGATGATACCTTTTTAAGATATCTTTTTTATGATTTTTTTTTAATTATAAAGATGTGGGGTACAATTCAGGGTTGGGTATATAAACGTTGATTGTGCAGGTACTCTTATTGATAAGGTGTGCCCTTCCCTCCCCTAGCAGTTTCCTTCAACTGCCAATCCCACCCCCCTCCCCTGACAGTTTCCCACTACTGCCAATCACTTTCTTATAGTATTTTAATTGTTCAAGGTCCGCTTATGAGTGAGAACATGTGGTACTCTGTTCTTTGTTTCTGTGATAGATCACTGAGTATGATCGACTCTAAATTCATCCAACTTGCTGTGAAGTCCATATGTTTGTCCTTCTTTATGGCTGCATAATATTCCATTGTGTATATGTACCATATTTTTTTTATCCAGTCCAGCTTCAATGGCCAGCATGGTTGGTTACATTAAGATATGCATGTGCTAAAATTGAATCTATGATGTTGAGATGAACTATTTCTGACCCATGTGTGCTGTGTGTTGCACATGAGCATTAGATACTTGCTTAGTGAGTAGATTAGATAGAGCTTTAGTAGACACCCCGTTAAATTGCCAGACAGTTGCTGTTAATTTGAAGTTTAATGAGTTCCAGTTAAAGTTATATATGTTTAAAACCTTTTATTATTGTAATACAATATCACCAAAATATCTTACACATGGATTTTAGTACATCTTCTTTTGGGTTTCATTCCAATTTCATGGCATGCAAATCTCTGAAACTGCATGATTTCACCAGTTGTATATTGGAGCATTATTTACTATCCATATTTAAGTTCAGTCTTTTCCAGAACAGTTTCTGGGTTTTTAAACCTAAACTATGGTCATTTTAATTAACTTCATTGGGAGCCATTTTTTCAGTTTTATTTTAGATTCAGGGGTACACATGCGTATTTGTTACATGGACATATTGGGTAGTGGTGGGGATTGAGTCTTAGGTGACCCATTCCCCAGATAGTGAACATTGTGCCCTGTAAGTACCCTCTAAACCCTAACTCCCTTTCTTCTCTCCTCTTATTGGTGTTAATTATTTCCATCTTTGTGATTGTTTCACTCCCACATATGAGTGAGAACAAGCAGTGTTTGGTTTTCTGTTTCTGAGTCAGTTTACTTAGGAAGATGGTCTCTAGCTCCATCCATGTTGCTGCAAAGGACATGATTTCATTCTTTTTATGGCTATTTAGTGTTCCATGGTATAAATAATACCACATTTTTATTATCCCTGATCGATCAATGGGCATTTGGGTTGATTCTTGTGAATTGTGCTGCGATGAACATGCGGCACATGCAAGTGTCTTTTTTATATAATGACCTGTGTTACTTAAGGTAGATACCTAGTAGTGGGATTGGAGCCATGTCTTTTTTCTTTCTCTCCCTCTAGATGCTTTGCCTTTCCACTGACATTAGCTGACGCTTTCCAATGGAATGATGTGAAGCTATTCCAGGATCATGGTCTTCCTGGAAGTTAAAAAGGCTCTTAATTTAGAGAAATTAATGTTTCACCCCAGAGCAAAGTGTCACACTTGATGATGCGCCCTAGGGGGCTTTTAGATATGGTAGCACTCTATTTTAAACCAAAATTTCAGACACATGTTATGCAAATTGTCTTTATAAGGTGCAGATTTTTTCTTTTTTTATACCATCTTTTATTCTAGTATACTAATTTAATTTACAACTAAATATTTTTAAACACACTTCAATCTACTTTTACTAATTATAAAATAATTATGTCCTTCATTCCTAGAAATTACTCATTATTTACGCAACCATATATCATGATATATCAGTGTCATCCTACAGAGAACATGAGAATTTATATTGAGACTAGGCTTTCTTAGAGGAAATTTACATTTGAGCTTAAATTCTTTTGGAAAATTAGGTTCCACAGGTTCTGTTGTCCTTTCATCTGTAATTATACATCTTCCCACTATTCTGATTGAGAGATGATGCTTTTATATTACGATGGCTTTGATGTTTGTGTAACATTAGGGTTTATGGATTGGAAAATGTAGAACATATTTAATCCATAAATACAGCACTATACACTCTAGTATCTGAGGAGGGACCCTTCCCCCAAAAAACAGAATTATATTTTAGAGGGCGGGCCCCTTGTTGTACACTTGGAATTTGTTCCTCTGGCTCAAATGGTCAGCCAAAGTTTTTATCTGGAAGTTTTGAGAAGGCTGTGTCATGATTTGCTGAAGAAACGTCCCAAGTTGTGACAAACAGGTGATTGGCTCTTCCACCATAACAACGCATCTGCCCACACTGCACTGAGTGGTGAGCAGTTCTTGACCAAAAACAGCATGACCCCTGTGCCCTACCCTGCCTGTTCACCCAATCTCACCACAAACAACTTTTTGTTATTGTTTTTCCCCTCTGATGAAAAAAAGTCCTCAAAGGGAAACGTTTTTCCGATGTGGAAAAGGTGAAACAAAAAAACAGCAGGAGCATTAAAAGGCATCAAAATTGACAAGTTAAAAACTGTTTTGAGTGATGGAAAAGTGTCTCAATATGTGTATTGCATTAGATGGAGAGTACTTTGTAGGTGACTGAAGTTTAAACATGTCAGAATAAATACATAATTTTTTATAAGCAAATTCCAGGTTTTTTGGATCCCCAGTCCAAATGGGATGTGCATTTAATGTGAAAGGCCAGAGCTTTTTCAATTCTGTGATCCTGACTTTTTTGGGGGGTTAGGGAAGGGACAGTCAGTCTTTGACAATATATGTACATTTATTAAAATTTTGTCAAACTCCATTGCTACAACTGGAAATTAGTAATTTTAAGGCAATATGGGCAGGGTTTATGAGGACAGAAAGAGACAATCTTAGGAAATTGAGAAGGTTTTGTCTCTGTACATGTAGACCAGGGGCTGTTTGGATCAGAGCAAATGTTTTCCAGTAGGGAGTTAAGGCATGGTTATAATATATCTGGGTTTTGTTTTGTTATTAAAACTTGAATCTAGCCAGTGAAATGGTAATTAAAAGGTAAATATAATTTAAAATAGTCCTTACAAATCTTTAGTTGTTCAACAAAATAACTTACTCTTAGGGCTAGGTGATTTAGCCAAAATTATCTAATTAAGTTATTCCTACTTAACATTTGGTTAATGTGAGGGGGGATTCTCCAATAAAACAGAATTCATTCATTAAAAATGGTGTATTTATTTGTGTGTTTTTAAACTTCAGTCATCTTCAAAGTACTTTGTTTGATGCAATACAGACTCTTTCCACTGCTCAAAACACTTTTGGACTCATCAATTGTGATGCCTTTTAAACCTTCTACCATTTTTTGTTTCATCTGCTCCACACAGAAAACCGTTTTTCTTTGATAACTTTTTTCATTCTGGGAAACAAACAAAAAAAAGTTGCTCAGGGTGATATCCGGTGAATAGAGGGGGTAGAAAACTGGGTTCATGCTGTTTTTGCCCGAAAGCTGTTGAACACTCAGGGTAGTGTGGGCAGGTATGTTCATAAACCACCTATTATGAAATGGGCAAATGTGGTGAAAGAATCTTAAAAAAAAAAATTCACTGAAGCAGAATCCAGTCTCTTACAACAACGCTGACTGGTACACTGATGCCCACAGGTGCCAAGCACACCTAACCTAGTAGGGGAAGACTATACTACAAGGGCCCTGCCTTACAAAAAATAATATTTGGGCGGAGTTCCCCCCTCATGTATGTAGTAGTGCTAAATACTTTGGAATTTCTGGCCTTTTGTTATTGAAGAAATTTACTTTTCTTTGTTTAGGGGATCCTAAGAAACAATTTTCCCTCCAATAACATTCTTTACTAGAGGAGCCTCCTGTTGACTTATTTGCTGTTTCCCTAAATATGTGTTTTCTTTTGGCATTGTCTTTCTTACTTCCAATATAATTGTGAGAAAATATTAATATGAATTTTTTGTAACTTCCAGCGCAGTTTGCTTATCAAAGCTTAGCTGCAAATATGTCTATTAAGAGAAAACTACTTAATTTGCCATAACTAGACCATCAGCGTGTGAAGTCACGTTCTCTGTTCTGTAGCTGGTTTTTCTATTTATGCTTTATTCTGATTCAGGTTTTATATTTTAGAGGCCATAATTGTAGGAAAAATAAAAACTTATTTCATTTGGACTATAAACAGAAAATATAAGAAGTTGTTAGATTTTAAGAATTATTTTAGAATTTGATTATACCTTCAAGTAAAGTAAACTGACGAACCAGAGATTTCACATTCTAACTATAATACAGACTAAAAAGATAACTTAAATATTCTAAGAATAGCTTTTATATCTGTCAGTTTATAATATTGTTAATTATTTAACTATTCATTGCCTGTGAGCCAGTGTTTGAGTATTAAATAAGATCTCAGGAAAACAATGCAATAAGATTCTGAGTTGTAAAATATTTTAGATATATAGTAGTTTCATATATATAATAGTGACTTTTTTATGGTGCAAAAATATAGACAAGAACTTAGACCTAAGCAAAAATATAACAACTAGTTCCATGGCCATTAAAAAGCTCATGCAGTGATTTTTAAAAATTTAATGAAGTTAAAACATTTCCTGTCCACTTATGCTAAATAGTAAGTATCAAAGCATGAGATATTCGAACACTAACTGTATTGTTCAAAATGTAAAACATCAATTAAAAATAACCTAATTAACTATAAGTATTAATACTGTGATGAAACTTGTATAATTTAACACATCCAAGTTGTTCATTTTGATAGATACAAAAAAACAAAGCCAAACAAAATAAGACACACCTAAAACTTATATGAATGTTAATAATTTTCTTTCTTTGCCATAATTAGACCTTCACATCATGTTTTGCTTAATAAAAGCCAGTTGTTGGGCTAAGGTTTGGTCCACTCTGGTCAGGATCAGGAAGGGATGATTCTTCTCTGATTTCTCATGTTCCCCTATCTTTTTGGCTTTAGCCCTCTGGTAAGGTTATTCTGTGAGGTGACCTTGGACACACCTGTGAAATATCACAGGACACAGATGTACTGCTCTGACTTGTAACAGATTGAACACGTGTTGTGTATTACGCCTTAGCCCCGCTGGATCCTTTGTTATTTTCTTAGTGTAATTCAAAGTGTTAATGGAAATTTTAAAATTTAGTTGGGACCAAATTGGGTTTGAGGTCACATTCACTCAGTGAAGAAAAACAAAGAAAACTTATTTCCATATTTCGCAGTTTCCTTTACAGCTAGTATTGTCATAGGATAGTTCTTGCCAATACCATGTAAGAAAACGCAGCAGGGATTTCTGGGAAAAGTTTGGCTTTTCTGCTTAGGAACTTCCTTTCTTGTTGTTCCCTTGAAATCAGAAAATGTTTTATAGTTTTAAAGGTCTCCTCTTGCTTATCAAAATAACAATTTCAGACTTATGTGGACCAAGAATTTTATAATTATTAACGTGAGCCCTTGACTGTGGAGTGACTTTCTACAGTTGTATTATCATGACTGTAATCTTTTGATCCTCAAAGTTAAAACAATTTCTATCTTCATAATTCAACATGTTTTGCTTAACTGATGGATTCATTTAAAATAATATGTTTACATTTTATACATGCTTTAAGAAGCCTTATTCAGTAGCCATGTTTCAAATAAATAAAGGGTCTGTCTATTGGTAAGGCTATACTCTTTGTCCCTTCTACTTGTTAAAAGTGTCAATAGCCTGTGAATAACCCCTGACCATCTCTAATTGTTTGGAAAACGGTAACTAGAGAAAACTGAAAAAGAGAATTCTCCTAGGAATTAGAGGGAGAGAAAGGTGGATGAGAAGTCTCAGAATGGAGAGCAAAAAAAAAAAATTGCAAACAAGAAAATATTTTCCTGTGCTTCATTCCGATTAATAAATAAACACTTGGACTATTCAAAAAATGTGTTTGATTCTAGACTTTTGCAAGCTTGAATTTTTCATAATAGTCATCAAGATGGGAAATTACAAAAGAATGTTAATTTAAATTTAAAACAGCTGGAAATACAATACACGTATAAGCTTATCTTCTCATCTGTCAACAAATGCTTGCAGAAGTCACATGAACTGTTTTCACTGCAAGTATAAAACTCAATGGAATGTTTAGAGGTGATTCAAAAAATGTGATTGGCTGATGCACAGAGTACTAATTCTTGAGAAATGCTCTGTCCAACATAATTCTAAATATATACAAGATCTTGTCTTAGGGACACAAATCTGGCATCAAATAATAAATAAGGTAAATATAATCTTAGTTTAAATTATTTTTTCATAATATAATTCATTATTATTGATTGTTTGTAAACACAGCATATTTCTCTTTCGTTTACATTTTTTTCTCAGTTGTAAAATTCTTGAGCTGTAGCCCAGGCCAAGCTGCAGTGTCTCTGAAATGATGAAAGATTATATACTTGACAAGCCTTCTCTCTGCAGGTTACTTCCTCTTATTTGCAGCAGTGGATTTATTGTCTTCCACTCCAGGATAAATGTCTAAAAGTCATTTTGCCACATTATTTCCCATCTGGTGATTTGTTAGAATCCTTGTGACTCAGCAGTATTTGGACAGTCTGCTCACATACTTTGACCTTATCAGTTATTCAAACCTGATCAATTGGGCTGAAGCTTGTCCTAGTCTGAGGCTGGACCAATTGATTTCTAAGATTCTTACCTGACAATCTAGGAGATACAAATCAAGACATGTCAAGTGTAAGAAGTAACATTAAAACATGTGTTCTAATGTATTTCCTTCAAGACGTAATCTGGATCATGAGGTGTATTTTTATGTATTAAGTTTATAGAGAGAGAACATTTTAATTTCTAGAATTGTCATTTTTAAATTTCTTGATTCTCTTATATTTAAATTTTCAGTTTCATATTCTCTTATTTCACATGTTATTCCAATTTTATATATGCAAAGGGAATTGTTTACCACAAAAATAAACATTCGGCAAACTCCACACATGCAGACTGTGTAACTGACATAGCTAAATACAGTTGCAGTGTGGCAAGCAGAAGTGGTTCTCTCCTTTGGCTCTGTGGCTTCCAGGTTATTAACTATGTTGTGTATTCCTTTCTATTATGTTTAAAAACTCACACCCATAAAGTTAATTTTCATAGTTTTTGCTGATTTTGTAATTCCAAATATCAATCAGAGTTTTTATTTAGTTGCAGTTTCATCCTAATAAAATCATATGCTGAATTATCTAAGTAGTCTTACAACATACATTATTTAGTAATTGCAAGGGATGGCATGTCAAAAATCAATTGTATATTATGTATTATTGATTCTAATATTTTTCCTAGTAATGTGCTGGGAACCAGCAAATTTCACAAGCAAAGAATACTAACTTGTTATTTACTCAGTGTTCTAAAGAAATGAGATTGTCTTTCTAAGTGAATATTATGGACTTCCAAAGAATAGCATCTTTAAGTGTGATAAATCAAATTTGTACTGTTTTCATTAAAGTATGTTAAATATAACCTCATCCTAATGACTCAGCTATAATTAAAACAGTAATTATTGCTACTTCCCATTGATCTAAGCACTGTCCCTTTTTAGTCTTCTATTTGCGTTCACACTCTTTAAAAATGTGCTTTTATTCTTTTTTTGGTCTCCTTTTCCTAAGATTTCTCCCATACTTCTGTTTTTTTGTGGAGTTTTTTTTTTTTTTTTTGATACTAAGAAGATTTTGTTTTAATAGCTGTGGTGAAACCATAAAAAGGACTTAATTTCAGTCTCTGATGATTTTACCAACTGTTTTGAGAGTGTCAGTTAAAACGGGATTTGGCTGTAACAAAAATCTAACTGCAGTGGCTTCAACAAACTGGAGTTTATTTTTCTCCAACAACTGAAAGACCCCAACGGGCAGTTAAAGGCTGGTGTAACACGATGCTCCATCATAACATCAATGTCCCAGACTCCCTTGTTTTTTTCAGTTGATGATCTTTTGAATGTGGCCTTTTTCCTTGTGCTGCTTCCCCCATGATTACAACAAGACTGATTCCTCTGGACGATTATGACAGATTTCAAGGAAGAAAGAATAAGGAGAGGGGGGCTGTTCTTAACACATTCAGAGCAAAGCAAAAGATTTCTCAGAAATTGCCAATAGATTTGCACTTCTATCTTACCAAATAGGATTGTCTTTTGGCCATCCCTAACTGTAAGAGAAGCTGAGAAATAAAGTACATGCAAATGTAAACAATAATGAAATTCTCTGTGTCAAGAAGAAAAGGAGAATGGATGTGGGGGTAAGTACATCCGTCTGTTTTATGCTGCCCTAAGTCAAAGACTGGGTGATTTAGAATGAACAGACATTTCTTTGGTTCACAGTTCTGGAGGCTGAAAAGTAGGATTGAAGGGCATCATTTGGGGATGATCTTCTTGTTGCATAATCTCATGGCAGATGGCAGCACGTGAGAAGGGAGTGCTCAAGAGAGCAAGAGCGATCCGAACTCGCTTTTATAGCAAACCCACTCTTGGGTTAAGGAATCCACACCCAATATAACACCGTTAATCCACTCATGGGGCAGAGCCTTCATGACCTGATAACCTCTTACAGGTCTCCACCTCTCAACACTGTTTCATTGGGGATTAAGTTTCTAGCATATGAATTTGGGGGAAACTTCAAACCATAGAAAAGTAGGAAACTAATAGTGTTTGTAACATCATGTCACTGTGCTTTCTAGATCCCCTTCTCCCCATGGTTGCTTGTGACCTTGGTGCATTCTTTGTACACTTATCTAAATGATTAATGTTTTTGAAGTACCAATTTTCAAGGAAGGTGAATATTACCACATAAGACCTTTAGACTGTCCAAAAGATTAAAAATCCAGTTGGAGAGATAGTACTTACGTAAAAGATTTAAAAGTGTGAGAATTTAAACTTGCTGATTTTATTGTGTGTAACAGAGAAAGGAAAAACTTGGTAAAGCTACTGCTCTTGAAAAGTGTGTAATGTAGGTTTCAGTATAAGACAAATTAAATAGCACCAAATTAAGTAACTATAACATGAAACATTTTTTTCTTTAACATACTGGTGTTGCTGTATATTTTTTGTAAGTTTAAAAGCAGAAAATTTTCAGGTTTTACCTGACTTCTTTCTGATTGTTTCCTGTCCACTGCTTAATGCATAAACCGTAATAGAGCTTTCTTCAGCCAACATGCGCATTCTTTTCTCTTTACTGAGCAGTGTCTTTACTGAGACCAGTTTGGTATTGATGGAGAGTTCCATCCTTCTTTTCCTTCACACAAGTGTGAAATAAAAAATTGGGGCAACTACTGTCAGATCACAGGCTTTTCTGGAAACAGAATACCATTGTCCTGACTTTACTGCGTTGACTTATAGATTATACATTGTGTGATCATGACAGAAATCTAAGACTAAGAGGGGAATTGTTGATTAAAATGTTTTCAAGCAACTCATAAAATACCTGGTACTGAGATAGTGTATTGGCCTCACAGGGTAAATATAATGATTCCTCCTCCCAAGCGGAGTATCCACAGCACTGGTACCGGATGCACGAATCTTCACGTGGGGTACAGTGTGTTTGCCTGTCCCTCTTTATGCATTTACTTACTGAATAAGGAAAAAAAAAGAGAAACATAAGCTCACAAAAATATATTTAGTGCATTCCTGATGTTAATGGAAACCTTGGACACATTTCTTTGTTGTTTCCTTATTGTCCTTGATATTTTAAACTTTGAATTTTTCAAATTCATAATTTCATATATATTAAACAATTTTTTGTGAATAGACTGTGTATCAAACTTAATAGGAATTTGACATGGAAAGACATTTAAAAGAGGGGAGAAAATAGTTATTATAAGGATATATAATAACTTGTTTAATTTCCACAGCTTATCATTTGATACACTGGGATTGGACCGGTATATATTATTTAAATTGTTCTTCTACACCTGTATTAGTTGTCTTTAGTCTTGTATTATTCTTTTTAATGTACCTTATTTATGAGTAATTGTTATATACACTGATACCTTTGAAGGGATCCACATGAGAATTTAATTATTTTATTGCAAGCCTTGGTTCCTGGTAAGTAAAGGTCCTTGAGAGAAATTTACATTTGTTCTTACCAGTTACTTGCACCTTCGATTGAATGAAAAATGAGTAGGTTGTCTGAGGGCAGAGGGATGGATATTCTCATGTGTATGTAGGAGGTCAAATCAGAATTGACTGCTCTGTGGATGGTAAAGGGGCAGTGGAAAAAAACAAGATGAATATATAAGAGGCCTCAATATTTGCCAACTGCGATGGAAACCTCATAGCTTTTATTGAACTCTGATTCCTAATCTCCTTAAAACACCTCAAGAGAATATCTGTTGCTAAAATAGGAGTGCAGTTATTTTTCAGGGGCAGTGATCCAGAGGACACTCTAATAGAAAAAGGTAATTTCAAAGTTGAAAATATATTAGATACCATTTTTATTCTCTGTCTGGAAAGTGTGTATGGAGGCTTTATTCTATTCCAAATATCCTATTCAGGTCACTGGAAATAACATGCCAGGTTTTAAAAGAGATTTCATAAGTATCCCAATATACCTGCTAAATATATTTTAAAAAATCATTCTAATGACTAATATCTTAGACTGTTTCCACAATAACAGTGTTGGTAATATTAGGAGTTACCCTTTTGCACTGGAAATGAGTTGTCAAGTTTAAAAAGAGACTTTATGAGTAGCCAAATATACTTGCGAAGTGTGTTTTGAGAAGAATTTTAATAGTATAAAGTTTTAAAAATATAGCCTATTAGTATTAAGAAATAATACTGTCTGAAGTCATTAGGTAGCTGCAGAAAGAAGTTAATCTGGTTTTTGCTGGTATAACTTTTCTAAATATTTTCGACTACAATTGTATTCGAAATATTTAATCTAGCTGAATTTTCAAAAGTACTGTTTTTAAGATCATATATAAATATCAGGTATTTTGTAAGTTGTCTGAGAACTTCTTTCTAGTAAACAGAGATTTCATCCAAGCCTCATAGGAATATGTTTTATTGATTTTTTTCCATGGATTACTTAGGAAATAATATTTGCAGGGAGTGCAGGGACCCAGATTTGATTCCTAGATAATTCAGATGCACCCTCTGTAATTATTCTATATTGTGCTATTATTAGAGAGCATAGGGTAGTTGAAAAAGCATGGACTTTGGAATCAGAACTGGATTTGAATTTAGCACTGTTCCTTAAGCGCTGTATGACTTTGACCCCTCTGAGTCAGACTTTCTGAGTCAGGCTGTGAACTGGGGGAAATAGTGTATATGCTGTAGCATGTAAGAGAGTTCACTTAAAGCACTATCGATAAGGAATTTGTTCGCTCTCCAGCACCTGTCAAAATTCCTAACTCCGTCGTGTGGGTCACACTCTTGCCTTCACAGTCCTGGTTCTGTGTCCAAAGACTTGCAGATGGAATAAAGTTAGCATCCACTTATGAATGTAGTATCTGCTTAGGTAACTACATATTTATTAAATATAAATAATAAATTTCCCTGTTCAAGAGGAGACACAGGAGAGTCACAAGAAATTAAAGTTTATTATACTCATAGGTCCTAGAGAATCACCATATGTCACAGGGGATTACAGGGTGTCTTAGCTTATTCAGGCTTCTAGAACAAAATGCCTTACACTGGGTAATTTATAAAGAACAAAAATGCATTGTTCACAGTTCTGGAAGCCGGGAAGTCTAAGATCAAGGCCCTAGCAGATTTGGTATCTGGTAAAGCCATCTTCATGGCCTAGTCACCTCCCAAAGGTCTCTCCTCCTGATATCAGCACATTAGGGATGAGATTTCAACTTAAGAATTTTGAAGGGACACAAACATGCAGACTCAGCCCACTTCTATTCTTTTTGATTTCCACTCAATTTCCTAGTGATTTAGCCCAATTCTATTGTTCTAAATGCCCCCAAGTCAATATCTTTGGTCCAGATCTCTCATTGTAACTGTAAGATATAACCAGGTCCCTTTTCAGTTCCCTCTTTGACCTTTCCACTCAGATAGGTAACAGATACTTCAGATTTAACACATTCTAAACTCAAATTCTTATCTTCTCACACCTGATCAAATTTGCTCTACCTACAGCATTCCCTAACCCAGTCAGTGGCACCAAATTGCTTTATGTTGGTCAAGTCAAAATCCTCCTTCACTTATGTCTTTTTTTACCCCGCATCCAAGTTCATCAGGGAATTCAATACTCTTGGCTAATTCTTCAAAATATATCCAGAATCTAACCTCTTCTTATCACATCTACTGCTGCTTTTCTGATCTGAGCCACCATTGTCTCTCACTTAGATCACAGCTGTGGTCTGCTCACTGGTTTTACTGGTTCTACTCTTAGCCTCCCTAGAGAATATTCTCAAAGAGCAGAGAGAATAATCCTTTTAGAATGTAAGTCACATTATATCTCTTTTCTAGTATGTGTAAGGCTGTTTATTTCACAGTCAAAACAAAATCTCTACAAAATAGTAGCAGTGAGGTTCCTGGCAGTGTTTTAACTGAAATACGTTTAATGTTTGGTCCATTTTATAAAGGTATGAGCAGTGTTGGGGAAACAACAGAACAAAAGAACTTGAAGCATCCAGGGACTGGCAATAGTGAGAAGTCCTAACCAAACCACCCTAGTCCTGCAGCGATGAGGTGAAAAAATGGTGTTATCAGTCCTGGGAATTGCTCGGCATTATGGAAGAAGGACTACCAACAGGAACTGAAGCTGTAGAATACACACACTTCCTTAACTAAACTATGATGAGATTGTCATAAATATGATGAGGCAGGGAGGGAGTGAGCAGAATGATCTCAACCCATTTTTTCCCTTCACTCTAGCCTAATACTTGGCACTGTCAATCGTTTTCATTTTGGCTATTCTGGTGGTTATGTAATGATGGCCCATGGTTTTATTTTTGCCTTTCCATGGAGAATAACAAAGTTGGACACCGTTTTATAAGCTTGATAGCCATTTGGATATCCTCTTTTGTGAAATGTCTGTTCAAATATTTTGTTCATTGTTCTTTTTGGTTGTATATCTTTTGTAGAAAATTGATTTCTAGAATTCCTTTATGTGATTTGGATAGCTAGACTTTTGTAAGCTATATGCATTGCAGATATCTTCTTTCGTCTCTTACTGACCTTTTTTTCTTATTTTTAATGGCCAGAGTTTTTAAATTTTAATGTAGGGTGATTTTTCTTGTTTTGCTGTATGATTGATGCTTTTTATATCTTGTTTAAGAAAACAGTGTCTACCCAATGTCATGAAAATAGTCTTCTAAAAAAGTTTATTTTATTTTTTGAGTTGGAATCTCATTCTGTCATCCAGTCTATTGTTTTAACTTTCACATTTATATCAATTTGGAATTGATATTTTTGTAGGGAGGAGAGTAGAAATCAAAATTAATTTCTTTTCATTTGGGTATGTAGTTAACTCAGCATCTTTCTCCACTTCTCTGTAGTGTTACCCATGTCATAAATGATGTCTCCACACAGTTTCTTTTCAGACTTCCTATTTTATGATTGCACTCTATCTTGCGTTGGTATGACACTGTCCGAAATTTCATAATAAGTTTTAATATGGCACAAATACATACAGTTTGTTGTTAGTCTTTAATATCACCTTACTATAGATATTGGGATTACTTTTAATCTAAAAATTTATTTGGGGAAAACTGACATATTAGCAATAATGAGCTTCCTATTTTGGCCTCTTAAAACTTCTGTCCTTATAGAAATGTTTAACTTTTTTGTTTTATGTAGCCTTGCACATCTTTATTGGTACCTAGGTACACGACATTGTTGAGAATATTGCAAAAGATATTTGTATTTGCATTTCATTGTCTAATTTCTTCTGGGTGTAATATTCTAGGTTGGCATTTGTTTTCTTTCCAGTGATTTTTTTTCCACATTATCCTCTGGTTTTCATTATTTCCACTGTCAATTTTATTGTTTCTCCTTTGAATAATAAATGACTTTCATGGTGACATTTAAAATTTTCTGTCTATCTTTTTATTTCTGTAGTGCTATTATGGTGTAGTGTTTTAGGTGTAACTTTCTTTGTATTTTATCTACTTAATGTTCATAGCAATTTTTGAATCTATAGACTAATGCCCTTTATTTTGGAAAATTCTGGACCATGATTTCTTCAAATATTCCTTCTGCCCTATAGTCTCTATCCTTCAGTTTAAAGTATGTTAAACTTTTCACTGTCTCCTCTGTATCTCTGTGTCATTTTTCCTATGCTTTACGTCTATTATGCTTTTTCTCTAGTTTCCTCTGAATGTTTTCCACTGACCTATCTTCCATTTCACTAGTACTCTCTTTAGTTCTTATAGTATTAATTCAATCTATTGATATCTATTTTTAATTATATTTTACAGTTCTCGGATTCCTATTTTTTGATAATTTCTATTTTTTTGCTCACATTTTTATCTTGCCTTCTGTTTTCTCAGACATACTAGTCACAGAGCTTTAATAATACCTGTTTATTTTTATGTATTTTTTTTTTCATTAATTGAAGTCTTGCTATGTTGTCCAAGCTTATCTTGAACTCCAGGGCTCAAGGAATTCTTCTACCTTAGCCTCCTGAGTATACAATACCTATTTTAATATCTGGCTAATCTAATGTTTAATTTTTTTGTCTATTTTTTCTAGGGTTTTTTTGTTAGTTTTATTTATAGGTATGGCTGAAAACTTTTGATTGAATGCCAGGGTGCATAGGAAAAATTGTAACTATCTCTGAAAGAGGGGCGGGCAGATCATTCTAATTCCATCAGAGTATGACGTGCCTAAAGGTTGTCTGCAGTCTTTGTGTGGGTCACTGTGGTCTGATTCACCCATATATATTTTTTGGCAATCTTCAGAAGACCCATTTCAGAACCTGTGGGATTATGAGATCCTTTTTTCTTGGTGGTAGTTTTTATATCCTCAGCACTATGAGACTATTGAAAACATTCTGTGCTTTTCAGAAAATCTTTGCTTGGCTTCTTTGCTTCTTGCCCTGGATAGTTTGAAAGCTTAGCCAGTGCTTCAATAGGAAAACCTTAAGTATCAGGCAGGCTTACTACTCTTGTCTTAGTTTCTCTCCATGATCTCAGCCCCTCAAACCTGACTACTTTTGAAGCCCCAAATTTCAATTTTAAATTTGAAATTATGAAAATGCTGGAACTCTCACTTTTTCACCTCTTTGTTGTTGTCTGCCTAGATTTTCAGCCTGTTATTCATCCAGAGACTATCGTGTTACCCAAAAGAAGAAGTAGCTTTCATAATATCAGCTCATCTCTCTGACATTTTTTTTTCTGGCCAAGATCTTGGCAATGGAAACCTTGACTGCTTCTACGGTTATATCTTCAAATAGGTGTTTGCTGTTTTTAGTTTCATCACATATGTTCTAGTTGTTTTCAGTGTGAGCATAGTTTTGTCACAAGCCACCCCATTATGTTCTGAAATGGAAATTCATAAATAAGCCATAGTAATAAATATTGTGAATTTAGTATGGCTTAATGACTGAAGGAACACTTTTTTTGATAGCTTAAATTCCTTTTATTGGGTGTGAGATACTTTTCCATTGAAAGCTCAGATTTATCACCTCTAATGAGAAAATCAGACCTTTTTCATAGGACTCTTGTGAGAATTAATTGGAAAATATGCACATAAATAATTGATTACAGTAATCTTACATAATAAATTCAATACATGTGCCTTAAATGGTACAGGAACCTTCTGAAACTTTATGATTTAAAGTTAAGTCATGCATTTCTGAAAGTAGAAATAATATTTACTTTACTATTTGTGGGTTAATATTAACTAATTTGAAGATGTTTTTATTAAGTGTTGATTGCATGTGAAATAATATTTATAACATGTATTTAGGATTTAGAACAATAAAGTTAATGCCAGTATACCACCACTCAAGTTAAAAATGGAATATTACCAGCTCCATTGAGTCATATATATATATATATACACACACATATATATATGTATGTATGTATTCCTTATAACTATTTTGCTGAATTTTGCTTGCTTTTGAAATTCTTGTAACTGGAGTGTTATATGCATTTCCTTAAAACTTGCTGGTTACAATTTGCTTTGACACAACATCAAACCTCTGTGATTCATCCATGTTGTGAGTTGAGGCTATCGTTCTTTCATTTTCCCTCATTTTTTAATGTGGGGAGATTATATTCTTAAAATAGCCCCAATTATGCATTTCCTAAACATGAAAGTTGGGTGCTTTCTGATTTTTCACTTTGGGCCCCTTTTTCTTGTAACCGTATTTGAGGATGAGATGAAGATGAATTTCTTGAGAGCAAATTTGTGTTTGCCAGTGCTAGGCACCTGCAGACACTGTAAATAGAAATCACATTCAAAGGTGTTTTGGGTTTAAGACTGCTTGAAACACACAGGTAGTATTATTTCAAACCACAGCCCAGGATGACAGCTTTCTTGTGATTAAGACTCAAGTAGAAGATTTCTTCCCTTTTTTTTCATCCAGAACAAATGTTGAGACAGGCAAATTTTCTTTCTTCCTCTGTGGGTATGAGTTATTTTTCTAGTTTGCCCTTATATTGAGAGAACACCAAGTCTCTGGGGATTCTAGCTTAATCCAGGGATCTTCTATTAGACTTCTTACTTTAGGAGAGTTCTGGGTCCTATCTCCTATGAGACTATCAACTTCAAAGCCCAGCTTCACCAGCCAAAGCACCTGCTCCAGGGTGAATATAACTTGAGTGCTTGATTAGCCTCCAAATTCTCTCTTTCACTTCATTTTTGGCCCCCAGAGGTCTTTGCCTTCTTTACTGTATATGCAGAACACACATGCACACATAGATAAGTACATATGTGTATTATACAGATTGATACATAGAAAAAGTCTCTTTTACCGAACTGTTAGAAACAGAAGGCAAGTTTGATATCTGGTGAAAATCCAGTCTCTACTTCTAAGATGGCATCTTGAAGGCTGCATCCTCCAGAGGCAGGAGAGCAAAGAGAGAAAGCCCATACCAAAAGCCCACTTTAAAGGTATTAAACTCATTCTGTCACCCAGGCTGGAGTGCAGTGGCACACTCACAGCCACCCCAGAGTTGACCTGCTGGGCCCAGGCGATCCTTCCGCCTCAGCCTTCCAAGTAGCCAGAACTACAGGCGTGCTATCACGCCCAACTAATTTTTGATTTACTGTAGAGATGAGGGCTCGCCAAGTTGCCCAGGCTGATCTTGAACCTGCGAGCTCAGGCAATCACTCACCTCAGCCTCCCAAAGTGCTGGGATTGCGGGCTGAGCCACCAAGCCCCGCCAAAGGCTACCTCTTAAAAACCATCACCTCTTAAAGGCCCCATCTACCAATACTGTTACGTTGGCAATTCAATTTCAAGGTGAGTTTTGGAGGGGACAAGCATTCAAACCATAGCAAGAAATAGCTCGTTCATTTTCATGAGAAATTTTAGGATTGTCCTTAAGACCTGGTGACTGTAAGGGCTCATGTTCTGAGTCTGCATCTGAATTCAACTGTTGTGGTGTCAACTGTGCAGCCATAATCTTCTTCTCAGTCATAGGTATGGGGTGAAATGGAAGATTTGCACCTCTTCCCTGAGTTTAGCTGGCACAGAGGCATGGGAAGTTGCTTGCTCATGGGGAATGAATTTATCCTAAAGAAAACTGTAGTAGATCCAAGACAGCTGAGCTTACTCACTATCACCTTCTTACCTTTCTCTACCGATGACCAGATTTTGTTCCCAGACTGATGGCTTCTTCCATCTTTAACCAAATTCTAGTACGCTCTCTGCTCTTTTGTTGTATATGCCATACCTTCCTCTTCTATCTGATTCCCTCCATCTGGCTGCAAACACTTTCCTTTTTATTATTTTTGTGCCCTTGAAGATATAATTTACATAAGAATTAAGTATATGTTTCTTTTTCTAGGGTTACATAAGCATGTGAGTGTATAATGCATAGCAGCTGACCGAGAGAGAAAGAAAATATGCACATGCATATTAATTTATTGTTGTTCTTGATGAAATATTCTATACTATACATTTCTATAATCTTAATAAAACTGTGACACCATTTTTCATGTTTTTCTTTTTTATAAGGGAGCACCTATGAAATCTATATATTTATTCCCCAGGAAACATACATGTACATATAGTCACTAAACAGTTTATATATTATGTATTTTTATATTCACAATGTTTTTATATTTATGATCCTAGATAAGGATCTTGAATTTAAATTAGAATGTACACTGAGAACTTAGGTAAGTTATCACTGATACTTACGTTGGATACAATGTACTTGAGAGAAAAAGGTATAGCAAGAGGTAGTAAATATATTTATTTAACAATTGTCTAATTTAACTTTCTCATCATTTTAGAACAATTCCATATACGATCAGTAATTACATGCTAGTTTTTTTTTTTTTCATGGTCGCTTGCTTTTGTCAGGTCAGTAGCAAGAAAATATAGAACTATAGCCGGGCTCGGTGGCTCAGCCTGTAATCCCGTGCCTTGGGAGGCTGAGGTGAGTGGATTGCCTGAGCCCGCGGGTTCGAGACCCGCCTGGGCCACTTGGCGAGACCTCATCTCTACAATAAATCAAAAAATCAGCCAGGCGTGGTAGCACGCGCCTGTAGTTCCAGCTACTTGGAAAGCTGAGGCGGAAGGATCGCCGGAGTCCAGCAGGTTGAGGCTGCGGTGGCCGGGAGCGGCCACTGCACTCCAGTCTGGGTGACAGAGTGAGACTCCAACTCAAAAAAAAAAAAAAGAATATATACAAATTTATTTGTAATAT
>CAUYQG010019690.1:0-10794 GCA_963574415.1 Tarsius wallacei | reverse complement strand
CAAAATTAATTTCCCAATACATAAGAGGAAGTAAATAAAAGCAATAGGAAGAGCAACAAATACAATTTAAAAAGGCACAATATAAGTAAATGCAATAAAGCCATAGCTGGCTGGTTAAAAACATGGCGAGTAGCCGGGCTCAGTGGCTCAGCCTGTAATCCAGCGCCTTGGGAGGCTGAGGTGAGTGGACTGCCTGAGCCCGCGGGTTCGAGACCCGCCTGGGCAGGCGAAACATCTCTACAATAAATCAAAAAATCAGCCGGGCGTGGTAGCGCGAGCCTGTAGTTCCAGCTACTCGGAAGGCTGAGGAGGAAGGCTCGCCGGAGCCCAGCAGGTCGAGGCTGCGGTGGCCGGGAGCGGCCACTGCACTCCAGTCTGGGCGACGGAGTGAGACGCCTACTCAAAAAAAAACAAAAAACAAAAAACAAAACATGGCGAGCATCAAGTGTTGTTGAGGCTGTAGAGCACTCATAACTATCATGCACTGCATTTCTGAGTGTAAATTAGGACATTTGGAAAGATAGCAACATGGAGTAATGCTGACTACATGCATATATACTTATTACATTCCTAGGTATGTACCGAGAGAACATTATGATTATAATTTTGTAACTTATACAACTCAGATTGCACAATTATCCAAAGACTAAGGTCCAAATATGCCACGGCTCTGATGAAGCTAATCATAATCAATGTACATTAAAAAATCCAAGAATTGTCTAAGTAATATTGACAAATTTCAAAAGATATTATATCAATATTTATTTACGGATGGTAGCCCAGAGGGCACAAAGTATAATTTTAATGATAGATGACTGGCTGCTTAAATACCCCACAGTATGCTGATATGGTCATATATTTTTAAAAATATATAGGTAACAGGCCCTTGCTCTAGTAGTTAATTGAGTAGGATGATGAAAATTTAGACACAAAATTTATCCATCCAAGCTGATATTATAAAAAGGTGTAGGAAGACATTGAAAAATTGCAGAGAATAAGAATTTGGTAAGGTTTATATTTTATGTCCATATTTTGTCTCTGACCATATTCCTTTTTTTTTGAGTCAGAATCTCACTCCGTCACCCAGGCTCCGGCGATCCTTCCACCTCAGCCTTCCAAGTAGCTGGAACTACAGGCGCGCGCTGCCACACCCGGCTAATTTTTGACTTATTGTAGAGATGAGGTCTCGCGAAGTTGCCCAGGCGGGTCTCGAACCCCGGGGCTCAGGCAATCCACACACTTCAGCCTCCCAAGGTGTGGGATTACAGGCTGAGCCACCCAGCCCATCCATATTCCTGTCAGTACTGGAAAACCTATTCTTTTATATAGTGACTATTGATAAGGCAGGCCATATATAGGTAAAATTGGAAAAACAGCTGAAATTATTGGATATGTAGGTTATTGTTTTCAACATTTTATAATATTTTTCCACTTTTTAATCAAATACTTTCCTGTTTTATATGTACTCATATATTATATGGAGAGACAAAAAAGAGTGATAAATAAATGTGTGTGTGGGAGGGGAAGGGAGAGAGAGAGAGAGAGAGAATCCCGAAACCGATTCTAACACTTCACTGAAGTTCTGTGACGTTTTAGGAAGTTCTTAACATTTCTCTGTAACTCAGTTTCTAATTTGTAAATTTAAAATAGCAGTAGTACCTAACACATAGAGGTATTGTTAGAACAAAGTCAACTGGTTATAATTGAACCAAACTAAATGTTCAATGAGTCTTAGCTTTCAGGCAAGTATCCCAAGCCTAGAGGATAAGCCAAGGGTGATCTAAGCCAATGGGAAGCTATTAAAATTTCAGGATTCCTAACAAATAGCATTCAACATAATTTACATTCACTGGCTTTACATTTTTATGATCTATTTAGATAACAACAATAAAAAATTTATGTTTTATGACCAGAATCTAACTGCTAACATCAGTTAATTGTTCAAGATATTACAGCCTGGATCGTACAACCACTATTTCTTCAATATATTACAAATGGTAGGGACAACTAATGTTTAATCTACATTATTTTATAAAATGGGTAATCACCAGTTTATCAAAAAATTATATTGGTCATTGTTTAACCAATACTCAGCAAAAGAGGGAGCTGTCATATTTACGGTGAAAAGATGTTTGTAGTATAACTTGGTGGTCTCTAAGACAGACCTGCCTTAAATGTACCCCTCTAATACCTACAATTCAGTTAGAAGAAATTACTTCCCAACAGAAAATATCGGTTTTTTTCTTGTGAGCCTTTCTTACAATAAAAATGAGCCGGGCTCGGTGGCTAAGACTGTAATCCCGTGCGCTTTGGGAGGCTGAGGTGAGTGGATTGCCTGAGCCCGCGGGTTCGAGACCCGCCTGGGCAAATTGGTGAGACCGCATCTCTACAATAAATCAAAAAATCAGCTGGGCATGGTAGCGCGTGCCTGTAATTCCGGCTACTCCGACAGTTGAGGCGGAAGGATCGCCAGAGCCCAGCAGGTCGAGGCTGTGGTGGCCGGGAGCAGCCACTGAACTCCAGTCTGGGCGACAGAGTGAGACTACAACTCAAAAAAATCCCAAAAAACAAAAAATGCCTCTGTAATGGTAAATGCACTGCATTACTTACACTTTGTGTACGATGACTTTTAAGAAATGTGAAACAAGCTAAATTGAGTCAGAATCAACTGAGCCTTTAAAAAAATTGCAGACCTCTCTATTACGAACTATGTTTCTTGTACTCATTATATTAATTTTAACTTGGACACAAGGTCTAAAACAAAGCAAGACGACTAAACATCTGAAGAGAGCATGTGCTGATCAGCGGGAGGAAAAATAATTCATGGAATGATGAAACAGAGGATTTGCCAATTTTTATCATTTTATTGTTCCACATTGCAGTTTTATCTAGGCTGAAATCTGTCATTAGACACAATAGAAAAGTAGAGATATCTATGTTTATATATAAAAACTGAGTAGGAGAGAAGTAAAAAGAGAAACTGAAGTGTTAAATATATTGTATGTTTTTAAAAGGATGTCTTAAAATTATTTTTTGCTGAAAAAAAGTGGTCAGGTATTTAATACAAAAGACATATTAACCAACCCAAAATTATTGGAGAAACCTCTACTTGATGATAGTTTAGTAAGGAAAAATGCCTCAAACATCACATATTTTCTTCCAAACATAGTACTTTTTAATTATTTTTGGATGAGTTTATAGTCCCATTTAACCTTTAGAAGATTATTATTATTACTGTGCCTTTTCCGTGTCTTGTTAACGAAATAAAAATCAAATACATAGAAATTATATGGTTGGAATGTCTTTTGTTCTGTTTAATATATTTAATATTTTGATTTGATCTTCTCTTATAATGTGTTTCCTGAAAATAGGCTGAAAGGGACAGTTTCATGTAGAAGGTTGATTGGAGAATTCTCTCAGGAGACACACTTGTGAAGAAGTGGAATCAGTATTTGAAAGAGGAAAAAGCTAATCTGTGATGTAGCAGAATCTGAGTCTTCAGGCAATCCTAGGGCCTGGGGGTCCTGTTGCCAGCAGTTGGTATTCATTTTGAAGAGAAGCAAGGAAAAATAGGTATGGTAGTAAGGGAAATCACTAAGATGTCTCCTGATGTTACCAGTTTAAACAATAGAAAGGCATGTAGGTAGAAGTTGTGGTTTGAGTGGAACTTGGCAACCAGTGGCTCTCTAGTCTTACTCATTTTATCAGTGGCTAGCTGAGCATGAGGGGGCTCTGGAGCAAATGATGGACAATAGTGATAAAAAGGTATCTATTTTAATATTCAGGTAACTGCAGCATGAGACTTTACTGCATTCTATTAACCTTGCACTTTTAAGTTTCCCCAGGCAAGAGCAACAGATAGAAATGTTAGAAGAATAGATAGAAATGTTAGAAGTTAAACAACTGTTGCAAGGCAGTCTTAGAATCAGTCTTCCTGTCACCAATCTCCTGTTCCTCCTATTGTGCTTCATGGCATCATTGTTTATCCATCGTTGCATTGAATGTTTTAGTATGTTTTCAAAAAAATTAATTCCACCTATTAATATGTCATTTTATGGAAAAGTATAAGTCAATACTTTCATTAAAGAAATGAAACAGTTCAAATATAAAATAATTATAATATCAAACATTTTGATGCATAGAAAATAAAAAAGCAGAAAGATTTGAGTTTTTATTTGATTCAACCCTCTTTAGTAGGTAAGGAAACTAGAGTCAGGAAAACTAAATGACAAGGGCATAATTTAAAGTACAGAATTTAGGAATATAGACTCTTTGATTCTTAACTGAAGTTCTTAAACTGGAGTGCTTGACTCCAAATATTCCAAAGGAAGAGATTGTTTCAAAATGATGGAAACTACTGTAATAGTACCATGTTAAAGGAAAAAAAGTTAAATGCTTTAAATTGTATCATTTTTTTATCTATACTTTTGTTGTATTATATTACAATTTCTTTTTTTTTTTTTTTTTTTTTTTGAGTTGGAGACTCACTCTGTCGTCCAGACTGGAGTGCAGTGGCCGCTCTCGGCCACTGCAGCCTCGACCTGCTGGGCTCCGGCGATCCTTCTGTCTCAGCCTTCCAAGTAGCTGGAACTGCAGGCACATGCTACCAAGTCCGGCTAATTTTTTGATGTATTGTAGAGATGAGGTCTCGCCAACTTGCTCAGGCGGGTCTTGAACCCGCGGGCTCAGGCAATCCACTCACCTCAGCCTCCCAAGTCGCGGGATTACAGGCTGAGCCACCGAGCCAGGCATATTACAATTTCAATTAACATATTATTTTTATCTGCTTTCTTATTTCCTCAGTATATTTGTAACATCAACCAACACACTTTCATAATAGAAAGAGTACATATAGAACTAAGTCCTTATATATTCCATTTGACTGCTTTATGTTGGACAATACTAGAAATAATAATAATAATCTTAATTTCATAAAATTATCAGTCTTTATAACAGCTATTGACCTTCCTCAGAATTTGATATTTAATGACTGTTCTTGCAGAAATCTGAAAAGGTTAAATCAAAATGCAAACAAAAATAAAACGTGTTTTTTAAATGTAGTCATGCATTGCATAACATCTTGGTCAGCAGTGGTCCCATAAGATCATAATGGAGCTGAAAAATGTCTATCGTCTAGAGATTCTCGTTGAACATAAATTTAGGTAGACTTAGGTGAATGTGTGTCTTTGTTTATTTATTATTTATTTATCTATTTATTTATTTGTTTTGTTTTTCATTTGGCATTTTAGTTAGCATTGCTGTAATTAGGAATTAGATTGAGCTTATTTTCAAATGTTTATAAGCTGTTTGCAGCTTATTTTTCTGTGAAATAGCTTTTTTTTTTTTGAAAATGTACAGACTTTATTGGAGCACACGCAACTCTCCTGTGGGAGGGAAGAACACCAGATCACACAGCCCAGGAATGGGGAAGGGCTGGCAGCTTGGAATCTGGTTCCTATCACAGTCCCTGCTTCTGGTAGGAGAGGCTTTGGACGAAGACCCACCTCCCTGGTGAGGTGTGAAATCGTTTTTTAAAAAATAAAAATGTTTTAAAATATAAAAAACATTTACAGAATCAGGATGCCAGAAAAAAATACTTTGTAAAACTCTACAATGTGCTTTAAATTAAATGTTGTTGCAAAAATATCAAAAAGTTTTAAAAATTTTTTAAAATTTATAAAGTAAAAAAATTACGTACGATTAAAAACTATTTTTATAAACATAATGCAATCTAAGTGTACAAGGTGTGTGCCTTTAGTCATGTACAGTAATCTCCTAGGTCTTTACATCTAACCCACACACTGACTCATTCAGAGCAACTCACAGTCCTGTAAGCTCCTCTTATAACAGGTGTCTTGTCCTGATATACCATTTTTTATCTTTAATATTATATTTTTACTATATCTTTTTGTTTACATACACAAGTACTGTTGAGTTACAATTTTCTACAATGTTCAGTCTAGAAACATGCTGTACAGATTTGTAGCCTATGAGCAAGAGGGTAAACCATCTGGTCTGTTTAAGTACACTTTATGAAGTTCTCACAACTAAATTACCTAGGGTACATTTCTCAGAACTTGTCCTTAGTGTTAAGCAGCACATGACTATGTGTTAAATTGTGAAACATTGCATGGAAAGCCAAACAAGTTCAATTTTTTCTCAACTTTCTATTCCCAATATCAAGTAAAACCTGTCTTGCAATATTTTTTCTTCATTGTCTTGGAAGCATGTTTTATGACTTCTGGAAATTTGCCATGATTCCTGAAAGGTAAGGTGTTACAAGCAGTAGAGGTCACATTTAGCCCTGGATTTTCTCGGCATCCAATCCTCTGTATAGCAGACTGTCTTGCAGCTGACAGGGCTTACCAAGTCATCCATTTTACTATTGCACTGTGCTATTCTTCTCTTTCTGGGTTTTAATAACAGGAAACTGGCTAGTAATTTGTCAAGTTATGGATCAATATTCTAATTGTGAGTTCACGATTAAAATATATTTTGTTTTTCCTTCTTATTACAAAAATACTTGTTAAATTAAATTAAATTAAATATGGCCTTACGCTGCCTCCATACTTTGAATTCTTGTGGAGCAAACTTCAGTCAAACTTAGTATGTAAACGAACTGTAGCCTAACACAGGCATATATTCTTATAACAAGTAGCTGAGTCTCAGACAATCACAGCAACCAAATTTTAGCCAATCACAACTGCCAGCTGATCAGATCATGTACATAGAAGGCGATGGCAAGCTGTAACCAAGCACGCTGTTTCTGTTGCCATTTCTTTGTTTGGCTATAAATATTGGCTGCTCATCTTGCTAGGTTGAGCACTCTGAACCTCTCCTGGTTCTAAGTGATGCCTAATTTATAAATTGTTCTTTTATTTTAACTTTTAAATTTTTTATTTTAAAGATGTGGGGTATAATTCAGGGTTAGGTACATAAAAGTTTGTTATGCAAGAACCCTTGTTGATGAGGTGTGCCCTCCCTCCCTTGGCAGATTCCCTCACCTTCCAATCCCACCCTCCCTCCCCTGGCAGTTTCCCACTACCGCCAAGCCCTTTCTTACAGCATTATAATTGTTCAAGGTTCGCTTATGAGTGAGAACATATGGTACTCTGTTTCTGTAATAGATCACTGAGTACGATAGACTCCAAATCCATTCAAGGTGCTGCAAAGTCCATATGTTTGCCCTTCTTTATGGCTGTATAGTATTCCATTGTGTATATGTACCACATTTTTTTTAAAATCCAGTCCAGCTTCGATGGGCAGCATGGTTGGTTCCACGTTTTTGCTATTGTGAATAGAGCTGCCACAAACATGTGTATGCAGGTATCTTTTTGTAGACTGATTTGAATTCCTCCAGATATAGTCCCAATAGGGGGATTACTGGGTCATATGGAAGGTCAATTTCTAGTTCTTTCAGAAATCGCCACAGTGTCTTCTAAAGAGGTTGCACTAGTTTGCATTCCCACAAGCAGTGTAGAAACATTCCTTTTTCTCTACATCCTCACCAGCAGAAATTCATATGGAAACATAAACAACCATGAATAGCCAAAACAATCCTTAACAAAAGAAACAAAGCAGGAGATACCACACTTCCAGACTTCAAACTTTACTATAAGTCTACAGTAATCAAAGCAGCCTGGTATTGGCACAAGAACAGGCATATAGACCAATGGAACAGGATAGAGATTCCAGAAAAAGAGCCTCAATTTCTCAACCAACTCATCTTTGACAAAGTCTCCAACAACAACCGCTGGGGAAAGGAGAACCTATTTAATAAATGGTGCTGAGAAAACTGGCTGGTCACATGCAGGAGATTGAAACAGGACCCCTACCTATCACCAAACACAAAAATCAACTCTAAATGGATCAAAGACCTAAACGTAAAACCTTAAGCTATAAGAATCCTAGAAAATGCAGGAGATACCCTTATGGAAATTGGAACTGGCAACCAATTCCTGACCAAAACCCCAAGTGCCCATTCCAAAACAGATAGGATAGACAAGTGGGACCTCATCAAACTTTGCAAGCTTTTGTAAAGAAAAGAAACCATCAAGAGAGTGGGGAGACAGTCCACAGAATGGGAAAAAAATATTTGCCAATTGTATATCTGACAAAGGCCTAACATCTAGGATTTACAAGGAACTCAAATGCATAGAAAGAAAAAAACAAACAGCCCATTAAAAAGTGTGCAAAAAACACGAATAGACACTTCTCAAAAGAAGACATGAGGGCAGCCAACAGACAATGAAAAAGTGCTCAGCCTCACTCATCATCAGAGAAATGTAAATCAAAACCACATTGAGATACCACCAAACCCCAGTAAGAATGGCCGTCATTAGTAAATCAACTTAAATTATTTACTCAAATAAACTCTGCTAAATGTAATTTGTTAACAGTTTTCTTTTAACACAGTCATTACAAAATTACTACTTGGTGGATTCTTTTCTCAACTAAGAAACTAAAAATACAATTTCTAAGACAAAAGTTCCTTTAATTCTTGATTCCAGAATCTTAAATCATTATGCTATTTGTTGTTAAAGAGTCTAAAAACATGAAAATAGGCATTTGGTAATTTATTGTTTATCAACTACTGTTAAGTGTCATATATCATTCACATACACACAGACTTGCACACACACATGCACACACACACAGATTGGGAGGGAAGAAAAGAGATAGAAATATATATGCCACTGTATAATAAAAATGCAGAGATTTTTTTAATTTCCCCAACTAACATGTAAATTGCCTTACTGTATATCAAGTTTCTTCAGAAAGACAGGACCAGTAGGACAGATAAAATATATGAAGGGGATTTGCTAGGGGAATTGACTCATGCAATTATGGATGCTGATGTGTCCTAATACATGCCTTAAGCAAGCTGAAGACCCTGGGATGACAGCAGCATGACTCAATTCAACATCCAAATGTTTCAGAACCAGGAAAGCTGATGTGATTCCCAGTCCAAGGCCAAAGACCTAAGAACTCAAGGGGCTACTGTTGTAAGTCCTGAAGTCTAAAGGTCAGACAGTCTAGAGATCTGATGCCAAGAAAAGGATAAAAAGAGTGTTCCAGCTCTGAAAGACAGACAGAAAGAAAGACAGACAGAGAGAGAGAGAGAGAGAGAGAGAGAGAGAGAGAGAGAGAGAGAGAGAATAACCTTTTTCTCTGCCTTTGTGTGTGTGTGTGTGTGTGTGTGTGTGTGAGAGAGAGAGAGAGAGAGAGAGAGAGAGAGAGAGAGAGAGAGATACCTTTTTCTCTGCCTTTTTGTTCTATCCTGGCCTCCTGCTGATTGGATGGTGCCTACCCACATTGAGGGTCAATCTTCCCTCCTCAATTCTCTGTCTCACAGGTCAATCTCCTTTGGAAAGACCCTTACAGACATACCCGGAAGTAATGAGTTACCAGTTCTCTAGGCATTCCACAATCCAACCATGTCTCCACCTAAAATTAACCATCACAATCATTTTGTGATATATGCTGTTGAAAGCAATAAGAAAATGTGTAGATACTCCAAAGGTAGCTGCTCTGCTTATGTCTATGTAGAAAGCATATTTTTGCTCCAGAAGTTTCTGCAAATAAAAAATTTCACTTTGCTGGGAAAGTAACAGCTTCAATCAATTTCTCTTTTAGCTTATGTAAGAAATACTGATTAAAATAAAGATGATTCACAGATGGAATGTGAAGCATGTTGCTCCCTTTGGATATTAAAGGACAAACAAACAAGGTCTCTTCAGACTTCAATTTTCTGTCAGAATGATCAGAGAATAGTAACTGAATGGCATCCATTAGGGAGAATTCAAGGCCAACACTGCAATAGGTTTTGGTAACTGCCTGAGAGCATCTCATGGGAACTATAAGACTCTGACAAAACAAGGCTCTCTTCCTGTCATGTCAGGCATCTAAATGATGGCCTTTATTTAGGACTGACATTTGGGTGATTAACTATATTTTGCACTTCTGTACTTGTTCTTTTTGTCTTGTTCTCATTCTTCATCAAAGAGCAGCAACACCTTGCCACTTTGATATGCTGGGCAACAATTATAACATCTGTTTCAGACTTTCTTCTTGACTACACCTGACTCTAGGTGATCCCACAGACTAGAGAATTTGTCTACATGCTGACTTTCAGTGTTGATCAATTGTCAAGTCCTATCACCACGTTTTACAACTTTTCAAGTCTGATTGTTTATTTTTTTACTCTCTTATTTTCATTGAAAGATTTTAGTCGATAATCACATGTGACCTGAATTGTGTGAAGAGTTTCTATTTGTCCTCTCTCTGCCTCAGGCTGCCTCCCTTTAAAGATATCTCTGTGTTACAGACAAGAGTAGTCACTCAAAATTTCAACTTTGATTGTGTGACCTCAGTACTTGAAGAACTTCAATGACTTTGCATTATTTTTAGCTCATGGACATCTCATTTAGATAATGTAAAAATCTTCGTGGGTGGGGGCTCATACTTGCATCTTCAATTTTATTTCTCATTAATCCCCCTGCTCTACCTGCTTCCTTACTTACTGACTTGCAGTTCCTCAAATATACCATACTCTCTTCCATCATCCCTCATTTACCTTTAACAGTACCTCTTTTAAATTCCTTTCTGCTAGAATAACTCTCTTCCACTTTAGTTTAATTGTTATTTATGAGTTTCTTTTTTTTTTTTTTGAGTTGGAGTCTCACTCTGTCGCCCAGACTGGAGTGCAGTGGCCGCTCCCGGCCACTGCAGCCTCCACCTGCTGGGCTCCGGCGATCCTTCCGCCTCAGCCTTCCAAGTAGCTGGAACTACAGG
>CAUYQG010019686.1:0-30191 GCA_963574415.1 Tarsius wallacei | reverse complement strand
CCTGTGGTTCTGGCTACTTGGAAAGCTGAGGCGGAAGGATCGCCGGAGCCCAGCAGGTCGAGGCTGCAGTGGCCGGGAGCAGCCACTGCACTCCAGTCTGGGCGACAGAGTAAGATTCCGACTCAAATAAATGAATAAATAAATAAAAATAAATAAATACATCTGCGCTTAATTATAGACTCACAGGATTTAAGAGGCAGAGAAGAACTTTATGATCATATAGGCCAACATTCATTTTATAAATACAGACCGTAAAGTTAAGACAAAGATAGATAACTGGGCCATGGTCATACTCTGGCTGCTTTTTCTGACACAAAAAACATCCCTCATTGAGAAATCAAGACTGCAACTTTCACTTGTGACCATGATGGAGTAACAGGGACCTGATTTACCCTGTACCTTAAGCAAGAAAACAAGACAAAGTAAATAAACAACAACTTTCAGACGCTGGATGACATACAACACAGGACGATGGTCTCTGGAAAGAGAGAAACAAATGAGGTGAGCCTGTAATTGTCCCAGCTTCTGCGTGGAGAGTGTCCAGGGTACAGGACAGGCCAGGGAAGCCCCAACAAAGCCTGGCAGTTTTCCAGAGTTGAGTAGATGAAGCTGAAAATTCAGGGAGGCCAAGGCCTGAATTTGCAGGCCACAGGCGCTCAACAACTGTTAGTAATTTGCCTGTCACCAGCTTGAGTGCTCAGGGTAGATGACCAGACAGGAGAAAGTTGCACAGAGAGAGAGAGAGAATTCTGGAGATCTGCAGGGGCTCCTGCTGAGGCTGTGGCTGTGAAACTGTCAGCACACGTGGTTGAAGAAATGACGTGAGCCCAGGGAAGGAGACACCTGAATGGAGCAATTCTGGTCATCACACAGGAGTGAAAATAGTTCACATTCCCGGCAGCCTGTATGGGAACTCTTTGAGATATATCAGGCGCCAGGTTGAGGATTTGGAAAGGTATTGCCTCATGAGAAGGCCAGATTAGGCCTGGCCTGAAGGTTGCTCTGCATCTGCCTATCAGAGTTTAAATCAAGCCTCAGGAGGATCAAACGTCTCCAAGTCTATACGGTGTCCTAGAACAAAACTCAAAAATATTTAAGAGAGAGAAAAAAAAAAAGAAATCCCAGCATCCAACAATGTGAAATTCACAATATCTGGAATCCAATAAAAAATTACCAGGCTGACCGGGCAGTGTGACTCACTCCTGTAATCCCAACACTTTGGAAAGCCAAGGGGGGAGAATCACTTGAGCCCAGGAGTTCGAGATCAGCCTAGACAACATAGGGAGACCTCATCTCTAAAAAAAGAGTCAAAAATTATCTGGACATGTTGGTATAAGCCTGTAGTTCCAGTTAATTGGGAGGATGAGGTGGAACGATTGCCTGAACCCAGGAGGCTGAGGCTAAGGTGAGCTGGATCATGCCACTGCACTCTAGCCTGGGCAACAGAGTGAGAGCTCAACTTAAAAAAATAAAAAATACCAGGCATATCAAGAATCAGGAAAATAAAACCCACAATGAGGAAAAAAAAAAAACAACAGAAGCAGATCCAGATATGACACAGGTGATAAAATTAGTAGGAAAAGACATTAAAACAGCAATTATAACTATGCTCCATATGTTCAAGAAAGTAGAGGAAGGCATGAACATGTTAAGAAAAGAAAAAATATTACAAAATAAAAAGGACCCAAGTTGAATGTCTTAAAATGGAAAATACAATAGTTGAGATGAAAAGACTGTGCTTTATGGGAATTATAATTTTTGCCGTTAGTCTTATCATTACCAATACCACAAATGTAAAAATAATATTTTCATTGGGCCTAAAAATAGTCCCCTTCATATAAAAATCTCAAAGCCACATACAAATGTGCATCCAAATCATCAACATAGAATAGAGTTTGCATAGTATAAACACGTTGTCTGCACTTGGTATTGGTATTTATAAAGAATAGAAACAGCACACAGCCTTTTCTATATGCAAAACATGTTAAGCCAAGCATAACTTCTATTCAGAAGAATTTAAAGTCAATGAAGAATAAAAATTGGGCTCTGTGACTTCATTTTTAAGCTTGGTGCATGCATACATTTTTTTAAAATATATTTTTATATGTACCACTCAGGATGTGGGAAAAGCTCGCGATGTTTAGACCCTTGCCAGGATCAGTGATGACTTATTCCCAGCAAATTGTGGGTGAGTTGCAGTTAAGAATCTAACCTAAGAAATGGAAGTAAGAAGAAGGAGAAAAGCAAACAAGACGCAGTAGCAGGACCGAGAAAGAAACTCATATGAAAGGTAGGAATATTTTTAAATGCGAGGACTATGGTTTACAGGCATGTGTGAATCTCCCTGACAGAGGTTGAGAAGGTGAGAACACAGAAATGCAATTAAACTCAATCCACGGTCATTGAGTGCCTGTTACCTGCAAGACACTGCACCACATGGAACACTATCTCTTTTGTCCAGGATCACAAAATATGATGCAAGAGATGGATGCAGATACATAAATGTGTCATAAGTCAGACGGATCACTGTAATAATGAAGACCTGACAGTAGCCAATGGAACATTAGAGGAGTGAAGCATTAACTGGGTCTTGGGATCGCAAATGGGATGACATTTGACCTGTGTCCTAAAAGAGAAAAGAAGTTTTATTGTATATATAAAAGAGAATTTTATTTGTGTTTGGTGGTACATACCTGTGGTCCCAGCTACTAGGGAGGCTGATACAGAAGGATCACCTGAGCCTAGAAGTTGAGGTTGCAGTGAGCCGTGATCATGCCACTGCATTCTTTTTTTTTTTTTTTTTTTGAGTTGGAGTCTCACTCTGTCGCCCAGACTGGAGTACAGTAGCCGCTCCCGGCCACTGCAGCCTCGACGTGCTGGGCTCCGGTGATCCTTCTGCCTCAGCCTTCCGAGTAGCCGGAACTACAGGCACGCGCTACCACCCCCAGCTGATTTTTTATTTATTGTAGAGATGAGGTCTCGCCAAGTTGCCCAGGTGGGTCTCGAACCCGCAGGCTCAGGCAATCCACTCACCTCAGCCTCCCAAAGCACGAGATTTCAGGCTGAGCCACCAAGCCTGGTTATGCCACTGTATTCTAGCCTAGGCAGCAGAGCAAGACCCTGACTCAAAATAGAGATAAATAAATAAATAATAAAATAAGAGGATTGTGGTGGTTATTTTCCATTTAATTTCCTCCTCCCTTGCACTACCATCCATTCAAATTCACTTCTGCTGCCTTGGCACAGTGCCTCACACCTGTAATCCCAGCACTTTGGGAGGCTGAGGCAAGAGAATGGCTTGAACCCAGGACTTCAAGACTTGCTCCATAACAAATAGACCGCCCTCACCTGATCATTCTTGGTGGTGGTGGGCTTCTGGTTGAATTTGGCCAATGAAAGACACTGGCTGGACATCAGAAGGAAAGAAGACAGAGAGGTTGGGGCATTTCTTCATGATCTCTTCTCTGCTTCATCACTGAGGCTGTAACCCTCTCTGCCTACAGTTCCTCCTCGTGGCCCCTAACCCATGGCCCCAACTCTCACTGAGCAGTAGTGACAGTATTTCATCCCCTTGGCCTTTGGGCCTAGGGAAGCTAAGAGTTTCTCACTCTGCTAGTCTGTGGGTGCCACAACCACTCTTGTGGTTTCTCTTTAGACTACTCATATCTCTGTAAATAGTCCTTCATTTGAACCATCTGAGTTGAGTCCTGTCCTAGACAAAGACAAGAAGGAACACATGAGTGGGGAACCACAACTATATTTTGGGCAAAATCACAGGGTTGGTAACCTGAGATCGAGAAGAATGGTTTGATTGTGAAGGCCTCACTGAGGAACTTGGACTTTATTCTTGAGCAAGAGAAATCCAGTGGTGGTTATTGAGTAGAACTGTGTTCCAGAAATATCACACTACTAGCACATGGAAAATGGAATGAAAAGGGAAAAGCTTCAAGGCAGGAAGATCAAGTAAGATATTACTGCAATAAACTCCTACACCAGGCATTGGTTAGTGGTAGGAAAAATGGATTTGAAATGGGTCAGCAATAAAATCTACAGGGTATACCTGCACACACACGTTTATTGCAGTTCTATTCACAATAGCAAAAACATGGAACCAACCATGCTGCCCATCCAACCTGGACTGGATTAAAAAAATGTGGTACATATACACAATGGAATATTATGCAGTCATAAAGGACAAACATATGGACTTCGCGGCAACTTGGATGGATTTAGAATCGATCATAATCAGTGATCTATCACAGAAACAAAGAACAGAGTACCATATGTTCTCACTCATAAGTGGACCTTGAACAATTATCATAATACTATAAGAAAAGGATTGGCAGTAGTGGGAAACAGCCAGAGGAGGCGGGTGGGATTGGCAGTTGAGGGAAACTGCCAGGGGAGGGAGGGGCATATCTCATCAACAAGGGTACCTGCATAATCAACGTTTGTATACCTAACCCTGAATTGTACCCCACATCTTTAAAATAAAGAAAAAAAATCTATAGAGTGTGGCAAATTAGCGAATTGAGGGGCAAAGCAGAGGGAAGAATTTTGTTTTTATTGAGACAGGGTCTTGAACTCCTGGGCTCAAGTGATCCTCTTGCCTTGGCTTTACAGGTGTAAGCCACTGCACCTGGCCAGCAGAAGAGATTTTTTTTTTTCCCCCACAGAGATGGGATCTTGCTATATTACCCAGGCTGGTCTTGAACTCCTGAGCTCAAGGAATCCCCTTGCCTCGGCCTCCCAAAGTGCTGGGATTACAGGTCTGAGCCACTGTGCCCAGCCAGCAAAAGGGATTTTGAAAGAGGACTTCCAGGTCTCCAGCTTGGCAGCATGGGATATGGTGACCCTATCTATAAACACAGAGAAAGAGGTTCTTAGAATTGAGAACATATGATTTGGTGTGATTATGTAGAAAGGTGCTATAGGGCATTGAGGTTGAGATGCTCAGCAAAGAGCCAGATATGTGGCTCTTTGTGTATCAGAAATGAGATAAGACCTGAAGATAAAGCCAGCAGTATAGAGCTGTGGTTCTCATTCCTAGTTGGCACCTGAGAATCACCTGAGGAGCGTTTCAGTCAGGGCCCACCCCCAGATCAATTAAATAGGATTTCTGGGTGAAGCCAGGAATCAAATGTAATTGGTATGTATTTAATCAGATTTAATGGAATTTAATCTGGGTTTATATTATCAAAGGGCTCCCTAGGTAATTCTTAGATGCCTCCAGATAGAGAAGCACTAATCCAGAGTGAAACAGAAGCAGCTAAAAAGGGGCACTTGTCAAGGACCAGATGCAGTAGCTCATGCCTGTAATCCCAGCACTTTGGGAGGTGGAGGCAAGAGGATTGTCTGAGCCTAGGAGTTCGAGACCAGCCTGGGCAACTTGGCAAGACCTCGTCTCTACAATCAGTCAAAAAAAATTATCCAGGCATAGTGGTATGCACCTGTAGTTCCAGCGACTTGGGAGGCTGAGATGGCAGGATCACCTGAGCCCAATAGGTGGTGGCCATGATGGTGCCACCGCACTCCAACCTGGGTGACAGAGTGAGACTCCAACTCAAAAAAAAAAAAGAGGCCTTTTTTGTAGAGACAGGGTCTTGCTGTGTTATCTAGGGTGGCTTCAAACTTCTGGCCCAGATGAGGGAATTGCCTGAAGCCTACAGGTTCGAGAACAGCCTGGGCAACTTGGCGAGACCGCAACTCTACAATAAATTAAAAAATTAGCCGGGTGTGAAAGCATGCTTCTGTAGTTCCGGCTACTTGGAAGGCTGAGGCAGAAGGATCTCCGGAGCCCAGTAGGTTGATGCTGGGGGGTGGCTGTGAACATGCTACTGCACTCCAGTCTGAGCGACAGAGTGAGACTCGGCCGGAAAAAAAAGAAAAGTAAAAGGGTGAAGAGAAAGTGATGCTGGCTTTTAAGCCAGAGGCTATCAGTTGACTAAGGGTAAAGAGGCATTAAAGGAGAGAATGTAGCCAGGCGCAGTGGTTCACGCCTGTAATCCCAGCACTTTGGGAAGCAGAGGTGAGAGGATTGCCTGAGCTCACAGGTTCAAGGCCGTGGTGGCCGTGATCATGCCATTGAACTGCAGTCTGGGCAACAGAATGAGACTCTGACTCACAAAAATAAAAAAGGAGAGAATGAAAATACACAGTAGAGAAGTTCTTGGAAGAGCAGGGCTCGAGACCAGCCTGGAATCGGTGGCATCAGAATTATCAGTGGAAGGCCAAGTGTGGTGGCTCACACTTGTAATCCCAGCACTTTGGGAGATTGAAGCAAGAGGATTGCTTGAGCCCAGAAGTTTGAAGCCACCCTGGGCAACACAGCAAGACCTCTTCTCTACAAAAAAAAAGTCAAAAGATTAGCCAGGCATGGGAGTGCATACCTGTAATCCCAGCTACTTGGGAGGCTAAGGCAGAAGGATTACCTGAGAGGTCGAGGCTGTGAAGAGCTGTGGTTGTGCCACTGCAATCCGGTCTGGGTGACAGAGTGAGACCCAGATAAGCTTTAAGCTGAGGAAAACTGAGGGAACTCGAGCCATTATTTTCAAAATGAAAATAATGCTATGAGTGACTACTGAGAGCAAAGAAGGTGGAAGGGAAAGGGAAATAGGGCGCGGGACAGTTACGGAGAATCTCCCACATGCTGGGCGCCATGTTGAAATTCTGCCAAGTTGCCTTGCTCGGTAATTAAATGCGCTTCCCAAGGATAAATATTGTCAGGTGGGATAAGCAAAATGAGGCCCATTCTGCCCACTTTCAGCCATCTAGTCACCTTACACCTCTGGTACCATTACCAATTAATGGCCCTTTAAAACTAGACTTGCAATTTAAGTTAAATGCTCATTTCTAACTGAATAGGAAAGTATTTCAGTTATGATAATATTCCCTTAGTTTAGCTTAAAGGAAAGAGCCGTAGAAGATCATTTAAGGAAAAGAAAAAACCTATTACTGAGAACACTCCATTAGTGAGGGCAAGGGGAGGTGGGGCTTTAAAAAGAGAGTGTTTAATGGTCCAAGTTAATAGCGATCGATAAACATTTAGGAAGTAGATTTAACCTGCGTATTTTTAAGTTCCTCTCTTAAATGTGAAAAATGTAACTTTAGATTGCAAACTCACCAAGGGCTAAGACTGTCCCGCGTTATTCTACGACACTTGGGCAATGGTGTGGGCTCAGCGGCTGTTTGAGGATTGAACCATCCGACACTGTAGACCCTCCACAAAGGTCTATGCTACGTGGTCCAGGCAAGCAGACCGGCAAGCCAGATGGCTTCTAATCTTCCAGGTGGCAAGTGGGAACTTCTAAGTAGGAAAGTGGTGATATTGGCTGTCCTCTCCAGGAAACACTTTTAAAAATCGGGATTGGTAACTTAAGAGGTAGCTGCAAGGGTTTCCTTGGTTGCCATCCTGTGAACCAAGTTGGGAGTGGGGGTAGCTGCCAGAAAAAGCAGGGATCTTGACTGACTTGCCTGAATGAGCCTTGGGGAGCTCCAGAGGGATGAATCTTCAGGTGAGCTGGAGGCCAGGAGGAGGGGAGGGGGAGACGAAGTTGCAGATGGCCAGGAAAGTCAGATGGAGTCAGGGTAGCATCCCTCCTGGGTTTTCCACGGACTAAATCCTGAAAGACTATAAATTATTTCCAAAGCTGCTGTCAGACCCCTTGCCGTAGGCTGCTCGGTCATGACTTGAAAACTCTACATTATTCTATCCCTATCCCATTTATTTATTTATTTATTTTTGAGACAGGCTCTCACTCTGTCACCCAGGCTGGAGTGCAGTAGCACAGTCATAGCTCACTGTAATTTAGGACTTCTAGGATCAAGTGATCCTTCTGCCTCAGCCTCCCAAGTAGCTGGGGCTACAGGGTATGCCACCATGCTGGGCTACATTTTTTTTTTTTTTTTGTAGATATAGGGGTCTTGCTGTGTTTCCCAGGCTGGTCTCAATCTCCTAACTTCAAGTGATGCTCCCACCTCAACCTCCCAAAGCACTGGATTACATGTGTGAGCCATCACGCTTGGCCCCTACCCCATTTATTGTTTATGTCTAGCCTTCTGCTTTGGTTTTAATGTCTCTCTTCCAAAATTCTTGTTAATACTTAATCCCCATTGCGGTGGTATTAGAGGTGGGGCATTCTGGGGAGTGATTAAGTCATGAGGGCTAGTGAATGGACTAGTGCTTTATAAAATGGTGGGAGGGCCAGGTACAGTGGCTCATGCCTGTAATCCCAGAAATTTGCGAGGCCAAGGTGGGAGGATTGTTTGAGCTCAGGAGTTCCAGACCAGCCTAGGCAACATAGCAAGACCTAGTCTCTTAAAAATAATAATAATAAGCCAGGCATGGTGGCTCATGCCTGTAATCCCAGCACTTTGGAAGGTAGAGGCAAGAGGATTGCCTGAGCCCATAGGTTCGAGACCAGCCTGGGCAACATGGCGAGACCTTGTCTCTACAATAAGTTAAAAATTAGCTGGGCAGGGTGGCGCGCACATGTAGTTCCAGCTACTTGGAAGACTGAGGTGGAAGGATCATCTGAACTCAGCAGGTCGAGACTGTGGTGGCCATGAGTGTGCCACTGCACTCCAGCCTCAGTGACAGAGTGATACTCCTATGAAAAATAAATACATACATAAATACATAAATATGTAAATAAATAATAAGCTGGGTGTGGTGGCATATACGTGTAGTCCTGGCCACTTGGGTGGCTGGGGTGGAAGGATCACCTGAACCCAGGAGGTCAAGGCTGCAGTGAACTGTGATCATGCTACTGTACTCCAGCCTGGGTGACAGAATGAGACCCCGACTCAAAAAAAAAAATTAAATAAATAAAAGGGCTGGAAGGAACTAGCTCGGGTCCTTTTTTACCCTTTGCCTTCCTTCATATGAAGACCCAGCTTTGGCTCTCTCTGCCATGTGAGGAGGCCCAGCAAGAAGACTCCCCACCCCAGACACCAAATGCCAGCACCTTGATTTTGGACCTCTCAGCCTTCAGAACTATGAAAAATAAATTTCAGCTGTTTATAAATTAATAGGTCACTACCCGGGCATGGTGGCGCACAACTGTGATTCCAGCTACTTGGAAGGCTGAGGTCAAAGGATCACCTGAGCCCAGCAGGTTGAGGCTGCAGTGGTCGTGAATATGTGCACTGCACTCTAGCCTGGGTGACAGAGTGAGACTCCTATTCCAAAAAAAAAAAAAAAGAAACCCATTCAGTAGCATTTTATCATAGCAGCACAAACAGACTAGGACACCTACTTACCAAAACAGAGTTGAGAAGTTCAGGCCAACCTTTATGGAACCCAGAAACAGCTGTACTTTTAAGCCCTCAGGAGCCTGGAGCCTGGTTTACATTCACTTAATCCCTACGATCTCAGCTCCAAGCACACCGCATAGTTGGTGCTCACTAGATATTTCGTGAATGTTTGAACTTCTCTCATATGCTTGTGTGGCAGACATGCTGGACAGCAGTAACTCAAGCATACCCTGAGAATGACCCTGTGGTCTAAGAAGAGTGTTTGTTCAGAGTTCTGAGCTAAGGAATCTGGGAGTAGTCAAACTGGAGGTTTGCTGCTTATCTATGAAGAGCACCCCAACCCCTGGCCCGTTCCACGTGCAGGAAACCAAGGCCCTTTGTTTGGTGCTAGGTGGAGGTTGCTCAGTGACGATTATTATTTAAACTGCTTGCCTTTTACAAGTGGTTAGTGGTCATTCTGTCCAACCAGCTGTTTCTGTAAGTAAGTCCCCCAATAAAACCTGTGTCTCTGGGCCAGGCATGGTGGCTCACACCTGTAATCCCAGCACTTTGGGAGACCAAGGTGAGAGGATTGCCTGAGCCCACGGGTTCGAGACCAGCCCGGGACACTTGGTGAGACCTCATCTCTACAATAAATAAAAAATTTGCTGGGCGTGGTAGTGCGTGCCTGTAGTTCCGGCTACTTGGAAGGCTGAGGCGGAAGGATCACCTGAGCCCGGCAGGTTGAGGCTGCGGTGGCCGCGAGCGTGCCACTGCACTCCAACCTGGGTGACAGAGTGAGACTCCAACTCAAAAAAAACCCCAAAAACCTGTGTCTCACCCTGTCTCAGGGTCTTTTCTTTGGCCTCTCAGACCCTGTGCTATCCCTACTAAATTTGGTAGGGGCACAGCCCAACAATGATGCTGCTTTCTTGTGTTTCTATGTTATTTTTATTGGTTTAAAACTTCCTCATAAAGTGTTTTTAAAAGTTTTGCTATTATTTTTTTTCATAATTGTGTACAGGAAATAGTCAAAGAAAAAAATGTTGATGCAATAAGGAAGCATCACCAAGTGGACTTTTCTAATCTTCCAGTGCACTTATTTTACCTGCAGCCCTGGAAGTGTTCTAGCACTGGTGCACTGAGGGAGTATTAATCTGAAACTTCAGGGCTTTCTGGCCTGTTTCCAAAATAAATAGTTTTCTGTGAAATTGTAATGGCTGAAAGACTTTTAGGAGTGATACCATTTGACATTTACTGAGTATGTTTCTTTGGGGAACCTCAATTCTCTCCCAGAGTCTTGCTCCTCCCTCTCACATCCTGGGCAGGTAGATGCAAAATACACATTTTCATCCCTCTACATCTCTCTCTCTCTTTTTTTTTAATCAGGGTCTTTGTTGCCCAGGCTGGAGTACAGTGGCTCACCACAGTCTTGACCTCCTGGGCTCAGGTGATCCTCCCACCTCAGCCTTCCAAGCAGCTGGGACTACAGGCATGCACCACCACACCTGGCTACCTTTTTTGGTAGAGATGAGGTCTCACTATTTATCCTAGGTCCATCCCTATTCTAAAAGTTCAAAGTGATGACAAAATCAGCAATAGAACCCACACCTGTGGCTTTATCGCTCTCCCACTTAATCTATATCCACCAGCCCTCTGTTCCTGGTGGCCGTGATTGTAGGAGATTAGCTTGAAACAAACATTGGCTGTCTCTGAATCTCTTCCTTAGCAGCTCACCTTCTTAGTTCATGATCATACCATCTTGGAAGGGTGACTCCTGAACTATAATAACAAGAATGATTAGCTTAATTTTATATAGGATCTTTCATACAGCTAGCTCCATTATAAAATACTTTGCCAATTTAAGAGCTGTAGGTTGGGCACAGTGGCTCATGCCTGTAATCCCAGCAATCTGGGAAGCTGAGGTGGGAGGACTGCTTGAGCACAGGAATTTGAGACCAGCCTCGGTGACACAGCGAGACCTCTTCTCTACAAAAAAATTGTAAAAATCAATCAGGCGTGGTGACATGTGCCTATAGTCCTGGCTACTTGGAAGACCAAGGCTGGAGGATCTCTTGGGCCCAGGAGTTCAAGATCAGCCTGAGGAACATAGTAAGACCTCATCTCTGCAAAAGAATAAAAAAATCAGCCAGGCATGGTGGTTCGTGCTTGTAGTCCCAGCTATTCAGTATGCTAAGGTAGAAGGATCGCCTGAGCCCAGGAAGTCGAGGTTGGGGTGAGTGGTGATAGTGCCACTGCACTCCAGCCTAGGTAACAGAGTGAGACCCCAGCTCAAGAAAAAAAAAAGGTGTAGAATTACAGTGCAGCACTACTGAATTAAATAATAAGTAATGGCTGATATTAATAATTAGCTTAATTTGTGGTCTAGCAGAACTATCACAACTGAGGCAGTGCTCTCTCCACACCCTCCCCTCCATCTCTTTGTCTTTTTTTTCTCCCTCCTCCTTTGACAAGAGTTACCAAGTGAAGAGCTGAGATTGTCATGTGACTCATCATAAAGTCAAGTCGCTTCTTATCCTCTGTAGCTCCACTGCTTTATTAAACAGGACTTTCCAACCTTTTCGAAGTTGCATCACCCCACCATTGTTTAGTTTCACAACTGGTTCTCTTGACATCATGTGCTTGGTGGGAAGGGCGGCCGAGGATAGATTCAAATCTCTTGGGAATTGGCCACATCCTTGGAAAGGCTCTTGCTTTTTACAAACTCAAGGTTGACAATTACTACTCTACATGGTAGCCTGGTAAAGAGGATCTTCCTCTCCACTTAAGCCAAGGGTTTGGGAATCAGACACATCAGCAAGGTCATACTGGGTTCACATGGCAGAAATTGGGAAGAACTCTGATTTTCCAGTGTCTACGCATGGTGGCTTTCCATCAACATTCTGATATCACTGATAAGTGGAAAGAATTCCAGAATATTATTATATAAACCTGATCTAAATAACCCATGAGGCTTGGGTTTAACACAGAATGCCCATTTTATCACATGTATTCATCACTTATCTCCCTGTTTACTGACTTTACCCTCCAAGTCCTGGAGCAGAAATATGGACTTTTCTTATAATCAAATAACCTTGTGCGCAAACTCTCTGGAGCCACCAAAGCTGCACCTTCTCTGCAAGATATGCTCTTGGGAGCCAGAGGGAGTTTGAATCTAGAGGCTTTTTTTTTTTTTTTTTGATCTGCTGCAGCATGTAGGATAATTGTCAGGGTGTCCTCTATGCGCTGATAAAACTGCCAACTTACCTGAATGAAATGTGTCTCAATAACACTCCACGCTAGGGAGGGGGCCGTGAGCAGGAAGCAGCAGTAACATTTTATGCACCTTTTATTATTGCATAAAAGTGATTAACTGACAATTTATTACTAGGTTAAGACATCAAAACAATTAAAATGAACATAAAAATCTAACATTGCCAGTCTCTTCCGGGCTACCTGAGAGTAACTGACGTATCCATCTTTTTCCCCTTCATGTGAAACTATTCACAGGAACTCACCTCCCTACCTAGAGGTGACAGGGGATCCAGGTCTGAGTCCCATCAAGCTTGATGTTGTTGGGATTTGTTTGCTCGTTTTTGTTTTTTTTTTTTTTTATCAGGGGAAGAGATCCCTTAGTTTTCCTGAAGATGAGCTTGTCTGCTATGGGAAAAATAATAATAATAATAATCAGTGCTCTTTAACTGTAGACCGAGCCAAGAGATTTCCAGTTTTTGCCTCTACCACTGGCATGCATTCTTCTCGATTTTGTCTGGGTAATGCTAAAATCAGGCTCACGGTATTGAAGTCTGCACCATCTTTCTCTACCAAAGCAGGAGCCTTTCTGACAGCTGTCTTCCCAGACCTGCTGCCCTATAATATCTGCTAGAGAAATAATTAATTGTGGAAAACCATGCTTGACAAATAGAAATAGAAATTTCCTCCTGTAGAAAGTTATTTGGTTTTACCCTATGCTTTCCAGACCTTTTTAGATTAATTCATCTCTTTAATGTTTTTTTTTTTCTTCTCTTTCAAGGCCTTTTGACAGCATAGATTCTTAATTCAAAGAGGGTCTAAATCCCTCTCTAAGAGGCAATGTCTGACAAACATGAATTTGAATACCAGTGACACCACTCACTTGCTTCAAGCCTCTCTGAGCTTATTTAATCATCTATGAAACAGTGCCAAGTCTAATAAGAACTGTTAGTACTTCCTCCTACCCCCAATTCTTGCTTTTTTTCTTCTTCTTCTTCTTTTGAGGTGAAGTCACACTCTGTCACCCAAACTAGATTACAGTTGCCGGTTCATGGCTGCTGCAGCTTAGACCTGCTGGGCTCAGGCGATCCTTCTGCCTCAGCCTTCCAAATAGCTGGAACTACAGGTGTGCGCCACCATGCCTGGCTAATTTTTCTCGATTTCTAGAAACAAGGTGTCACCAAGTTGCCCAGGCTGGTATAAAACCCCTAGGCTCAACATCCTCTTGCCTCAGTCTCCCAAAGTGTTGGGATTACAGGCGTGAGCCACCATGCGTGCTATTTATTTCCATTTCTTGACTGTGGTGATTATCAGCCTGCATCGTACTGCCTACAATATTTGCCACATGCAGCAACTAGTTGAATTATAATATGAGGTGGCAGAAAATAATTTGTTGGAAGTGATCAGACTATCTCTGAAATTTCCTGGACTCATCTCAGAGGGTGTGTCTAAGGAACTAGGCAAAGACTGGAGTTCTCAGACCTTATGGAGCCTTGGGACTCCTCACCTTCCATTTAACAAATGATCACCTACCTCTGTGTTTATTTATTAGTGACTCAAGAGCTTTTGTAAACCAATTACCATGAGCAAACAGTACTTATTGTGAGGCAATAAACAACTGTAAACCTTGCCCTTATCTAAATTCATTGCTCTAAACCGCAGACCTGCAGGGAATGGTTAGGTTTAAAACTCAACTGGTTAAGATTGAAGATGTGTGGGCACTCCAGTCCAGCTGCCTTTGGGAAGTCAGTAGTGCCAAAACCCCAAGTTAGGAAAGCCAAAGGACTCATATCAGGGTCACCTTTGGTCTTTCATCAGGGGCAGAGGAAAAAAGGGAGGAGAAAAAAAATCCCATGTTTATCCAAACACCTTTTTGCCCAGGACATTTGAGTATGCATTACATTACAGACAATTTCTCCTCCAGGTACATTGGCCAATAAAATAAATGGAAAAATCACTGTTGTCCAGTTAAACATGGCAAATTGTACACTCACATTTATCTCTATTCTCACAAAACACATTCAGCAAAAAGTGTTTAAATGACATAAACCCACAAGGACAAAAAGAACACTAGACAAAGACACAGCAAAGGAGAGAAATAAAAAATATTAAGAGAAGGTTGAAATTTAAACCTACAGGAAAAACAAATCAGTTGGTCTCATAATCCCAGAAAGACTCCAAAGGTGGGTGTACTAGGCAGGCCTGAAGACAGAGGGTTGGCTGAAAGTTTGTATAAAACTCACTTAGTGGGCATACATGGACATAAAGATAGAAATAATAGGTGGGGTGTGGTGACTCACCCTTGTAATCCCAGCATTTATTTAGGGAGGCCAAGGTGGGAGGATCGCTTGAACCCAGGAGTTCAAGATCAGCCTGGGCAACATAGTGAGACCTCCTCTCTAAAAAAGAAAAAAAATAAAATGGTAGAAATAAAAGATACTGGGACTCCAAAAAGGGGGAAGACACATAGACATAAGAATGGGAACAACAGACACTGTGACACCTTAGAAAGGAGGAGGGCAAGAGTTGGAAAAACTACCTATTGGGTACCATGCTCACTATTTGGGTGACAGCCTCAATAGAAGCCCAAACTTTGCCATCACATAATATGCCCATATAATAAACCAGCATATGGACCCCCCCCCGGAATCTAAAATAACATTTAAAATATAATGATGGCTGGGCATGGTGGCTCAAACCTGTAATTCCAGCACTTTAGGAGGCCAAGGTAAGGGGATTGCCTGAGCCCACGGGTTCGAGACCAGCCTGGGCAAGTTGGCGAGACCTCATCTATACAATGAAAAATCAGAAAATTAGCTTGGTGTGGTAGCACGCACCTATAGTTCAGGCTACTAGAAAGACTGAGGCGGAAGGATCAGCTGAGCCCAGCAGGTCGACACTGGGGTGGCCGTGAGCATGCCACTGCACTCCAGCCTAGGTAACGGAGTGAGACTCCAACTCAAAAAAGAAAAAATGATGATGATAAAATAAATAAAACCCATTTAAATAATTTCCAGTACTCCTCCCCCAAGCCTACCCTGCCAGGCAGCTAGCCCTTCCCATTTCTCTAGGATCCTGTTTGAGAGAGGGAGTCCTGGCACAGCTGGAGGAAGGGTGGCTAGGGACACTGAAGACCGTCTGCACCCTGTCCCCTCCCTACAACTGGCTTATGGCATGTAAGCAGCTGGGCTTATAGCCCCACGAGGCAAAGTGAAGGATTTTTCTCTGAGAAAATCAATAAGCCTAAGAAAAATCGGAATTCCACACAATCAACCTTAAGGAAGTCAAAAGTTGACTAAGATCCCATGTATGGTGGCCAAATGTAGCAAATAAAAACACAGGATAGGCTGGGCACAGTGTCTCATGCCTTTAATCCCAACACTTTGGGAGGTAGAAGTGGGAGGATTACGTGAACCCAGGAGTTTGAGACCAGCCTGGACAACATATTGAGACCTCGACTCTGCAAAAAATCAAAATATTAGCTGGGCGTGATGGCGCATGCTTGTAGTCCCAGCTACCACCTGAACCCAGGAGGTCTGGTTTGAGGTGAGCCATGATTGTGCCACTGCACTCCAGCCTGGGCGATGGAGTGAGAGACTCCAACTCATAAAACAGAATAAAATAAAATAAAATAATAAAAATCATACAGGATGCCCAGATAAATTTGGATTTCAGGTAAACAATGAAAACTTTCTTAGAATAAATATGTTCCAGGCCAGACTCAGTGGCTCAGCCTGTAATCCCAGCAATTTGAAAGGCTGAGGCGAGTGGATTGCCTGAGCCCGTGGGTTCAACACCAGCCCAGGCAACTTGGCGAGACCTCGTCTCTACAATCAAATAAAAATAGCCAGGTGTGGTAGCAGGCGTCTGTAGTTCCACCTACTGGGAAGGCTGAGGCAGAAGGATCGCTGGAGCCCAGCAGGTCGATGCTGGGGTGGCCGTGAGTGTGCATGCCACTGCACTTCAGCCTGGGTGATGGAGTGAGACTCCGACTCAAAAATAAAAAATAAAAAAGAATAAATATGTTCCACATAATATTTGGGACACACTTATATTAAAAGTATTTATTGTTCATTTGAATTTAACTGGGCATCCTATATTTTATCTGGCATCTCTACCCCTTACTTCGAATTCTAGTTGACTCCTTACTGTCTTATTCTATTCAGGAACAGAAAGGTAAGAACCAGCAGGTATGTGAGGAAAGCCTCCAAAACAAACTAACAGTATCAAGGAATGTGGAAGAAACACACAAGGAAGGAGGCAGAAGAGAACCAAGCAACCTGAAATTATTAACATCAGAGAGATAAAAGAAAAATTGCGCTGAGTGAGGTGTCTCACATCTGTAATCCCAGCACTTTGGGGGGGGTCCAAGGTGGCAGGATCACTTGAGGCCCGGAGCTTGAGACCAGCATGGGCAACATAGTGAGAGTGGCTCACACCTGTAGTCCCGGCTACTGGGGAGGCTGAGGTGGAAGGATCCCTTGAGCCTAGGAGGTTGAGGCTGCAGTGAGCTATGATCACACCACTGCACTCCAGCCTGGGCAACAGAGCAAGACCCTACCTCTAAAGAAACAAAGAAAAAGAAAAATTGATCCATGAAACAAGAACAACATTCTATGAAAGAGGAGATGGTGGCCAGGTGTGGTAGCTCATGCCTGTAATCATAACACTTTAGGAGGTGAGATAGGAGAATTGCTTGAGGCTAGCAGTTCAAGACCAGCCTAGACAACAAAGCGAGACCCTACCTCTATATCTTTAAAGAGAAGAAGGAGGAGAAGGAGAAGAAGAGGAGGGAGAGATGGAAGGAGGGAGGGAAAGAAATTAATTCTGAAAATAAGATAATATAGAAATTAAAACTGTCCTAGTAGGGTTGGAAGATACACAGAGGAGTCCTGGTCTGGGTGTTGAAGTCCAGGGTGGGTGAGGACGATCTCCCGGTGGGGAGCACCCCAGCACAAGGCATCAGAGGTCAGGTGAGGAGAGAAAAGAATATGTAGGAAGGAGGCGGCAGTGGAAACAGGAGCTTGGTACATACAGGGGACTGATCAAATATGCAAATAAATTATGGGTCCCAGGGGAGAAGGGAGGAAGAAATACAGAAAGAGAGAAAACTAAGATGTGCTCCAGAGCACTGGATTAGAATCGGAGGTATCACTGTGTACTCATGGTTTCCAGTGAACAAAGGAGAACTGGAGAAATAAATAGAGATTAAATGCCTGTGTGTCTCTATGTACATGCGTATGTTCCCTAGCTCTGCCCGTGGCAGGGCCTGGGGAAGGTGATGCCTCAATAGCAATGAGCACATCTCGCACCCAGATCTGGGCTTCTAAGGTTAATTGTCCATCAGGGCTTCTTGGAGAAGTGGGTGATTCTTGGGCTGGGGCAGGGAAAGTACAAAATGAGCCTAAAAAATACTTTGTAGCCAGGCTCGGGGGCTCAGCCTGTAATCCTGCGCTTTGGGAGGCTGAGGTGAGTGGATTGCCTGAGCCCGCGGGTTCAAGACCCGCCTGGGCAACTTGGCAAGACCTCATCTCTACAACAAATCAAAAAATCAGCCGGGCATGGTAGCACGTGCCTGTAATTTCCGGCTACTCGGAAGGCTGAGGCGGAAGGATCGCCAGAGCCCAGCAGGTTGAGGCTGCGGTGGCCGGGAGCAGCCACTGCACTCCAGTCTGGGCGACAGAGTGAGACTCGAACTCAAAAAAAAAAAAAAAAAAATACTTTGTACACCCTCCCCCTAGAAATGCTTGAAGTATGATGGTGACATGTCAAAGGACGTGGAAGACAACTTGAAGGGACTCCTACTGACTAAGCTGGGAACAATTTGAACCTCAAAATGCATAATTAATAAGTTAACAGTTTGATGAAGAATGGGGTCCTCACAGTTTCTAAGTAACTCCCCACTAAACATTTATTAATTATAAAATAAGCCAGGCTTAGTGGCTCAGCCTGTAATCCTAGCACTTTGGGAGGCTGAAGTGAGTGGATTTCCTGAGCCTGCAGGTTGAAGACCAGCCCGGGCAACTTGGTGAGACCTTGTCTCTACAATAAATTAAAAACATTAGCCAGGTATGGTAGCATGTGCCTGTAGTTCTGGCTACTTGGAAGGCCGAGGCAGAAGGATGGCCAGAGTCCAGCAGGTCGACACTGGGGTAGCTGTGAGCATGCCACTGCACTCCAGCCTGGGCGATGGAGTGAGACTCGAACTAAAAAAAAAAATTATAAAATAAGTGGCCTGGAATTTTCAAAAGTGTCAAGATCTGTTAGGCATAATGACTCATACCTATAATACCAGCACTTTGGGAGGCTGAGCCGGGAGGATCGCTCGAGCCTAGGAGTTTAGAACTAACCTGGGTAACATAGCGAAACCTCGTCCCTATACGTTTTTTTAAATGTCAAAGAGACTGACATTTAATCTAAAGGAGGCTAAAGACATTATTGAGCCAACTGCTAAAACGTAAATGGGATCCAAGTATTGGATGAGAGTAATGTGGCAATGTTAATTTCCTAATTTTCACAGCTGTATTGTGGTTTTTGCAGGTTATGTCCTTGTTTGTAGGAAATGCAAACTAACATTTATAGAGTGATAGGGCATCAGATCAACAACCCACTCTCAAATTGTCAGGGAAAAGGAGTGCTATAGATTGTACTTGCAGCTTTTCTGAAAGTGCAGGACTGTTTTGTAGGAGATTAGAATATGCCACTTTGCCATGAGGATTATTTTAAGTCAAAGATAACTGAGAAACCCCAGACAAAAAGCTCTCTGCCCACCCCTCCCACACACCTGTTTGTCCTAAAAGAAGGTTTAAACTTTTAACCATCAAGGCCAGGTGCAGTGGCTCATGCCTGTAATCCCAGCACTCTGGGAGGCCAAGGCAGGCGTATCAAAACTGAATATATTTGCCTGTAAGAAACACTCAGCATATCGTCCTTATTCTGTCATTTTGCCGTTGTACCAAGTTGCGGAAACTTCTTCATGAACCGGGCTATGTCCCCACACTTGAAACCCAACCATTCCTCATCTCCTGCCCATTCACCTAACACTATAAGGCCTCACTGTCCCATAGGCTAGCCACTAGCCACATGTGCTGTTAGGTTCTTGACATGTGGTTAGTTCATTTGAAATGCTCGACATATGAAATGGATATAGGATTTCAAGGACATCATAGGAAAAATATCTCAACAATTGTTATATTGATTGCATGTTGAAATAATAGTCTTTGGGATATATTAGCTTAAACATATTATTAAAATGAATTTCACTTATTTCCTTTTACTTATTTTAATGACACTAACTCAAAAATGTTAAATTACATGTGTGGCTCACGTTATAATTCCACTCAACAGCACTGCTGTGAAGTCATTTTCTTTTCCCATCCAGTTTGTAAACTTTTGTTATGAAGAAAGAGTTGGGTGGGGTGTGGTGGCCCACACCTGTAATCCCAGTACTTTGGGAGGCTGAAGCAGGAGGATCGCTTGAGCCCAGGAGTTCAAGATCAGGCTGAGCAACATAGAAAGACCTTGTCTCTACCAAAAGTAAAAAAATTAGCTGGACGTGATAGCAGGTACCTGTAGTCCTAGCTACTCGGGAGGCTGAAGCAGAAGGCTCACCTGAACCCAGGAGGTCGAGGCTGTGGTGAGCCATGATCGTGTCACTGAACTCCAGCCTGGGCAACAGACTGAGACTCCAACAGAAAAAAAGAAAAGAAAAGAAAAGAAAAAGAAAGAGTTGGGAGAGGAAGAGAAATGAGATTGGAGAGGTGGAAGGAGAGAAAGGAGAGATGGGCGGAATGAACACATGCTCTGGGTACTGGGGACAGTTTAAGGGATTTGTTGGGTCAAAGTCTGTCAGATGCAGATTAAGGAGAGAAAAGGGAATTTAAGACGTGTCCTCTGGGTTCTGAATCTGATTCTCTGTAGCGTTCCTTTAGAGACTTGCATCTCTAAAGATTGCAGCGCATGTTTAATTTCTTCTTGGTTTTTGGATTACCTTCTTGATTATAATTCTGGGAAACCGAGCCTCCTGAGGGCCTCAGGATTTATTCAGGTTACTTTATTATTCTAAATATTCATTAAATCAGTCCACAGAGCTTTTTAGGACTTTTATTTCCGCCCTTTCCCCCATTCTTTCCATACTTCCAGTTGGGACCCAGGATAACAAGATGAGGGGAGGTTGCTCAGCGCCGGGAGGACCCCTCTAGACTCCCATCCCGCCTCGTCTCCCGCCCAGGCAGGCCTCACACAATGTGCCTGTGGAAGCAACCACACAGGGATTCCACAAGGGAGACACCACCCCACAGAGGCCTTCTTCTTTCTTACCTTCTAGGCTCTTAAAGATGAAAAGTCATTTGCTTAATGAGGTGACACTGTCTACTCTCCTCATATATTAATGATTGAGGTCTTCCCTTTAAACTCCCTCTGAGGCAAAATGGCCCAAGATACATACTGCTCCATCCCATGGGGGAATTCACTTTCTTAAAGGTAGGAACAAATCTTCAGGATGGGGACAGGGGAAGAGAAAGCCAGACAACACCCATGGCCAACCCCTCTGACCAACTCCAAATGCAACAGTGAGGCAAAAAGCTAATATAACTAACTCCATCTTAGACTAGGATGGGTGGTCTTCAGACTCTGTTCATACTTGAACACAGGCTAGAATAATTTTGAAACACTGAAAATAAAACGTAGAAAAAAGTGAGCTTCTGTTGAGACTAACTCTGAGAAAAAGGAGAGTGTGAGTATGTGCACTGTTTTATTCAAGATTTAAAGGCGGCCGGGCACGGTGGCTCAGCCTGTAATCCCAGCACTTTGGGAGGCTGAGGCAAGAGGATCACCTGAGCCCGGGGGTTTGAGACCAGCCTGGGCAACTTGGTGGGCCCTCGTCTCTACAATAAATCACAAAAACTAGCCGGGTGTGGTGGCTTACGTCTGTAGTTCCAGCTACTTGGAAGGCCGAGGCAGAAGGATCACCTGAGTCCAGCAGGTCAAGGATGCTGTGGCCGTGAGTGTGCCACTGTACTCCTCCAGCATGGGTGACAAGAGTGAGACTCCAACTCAAAAAAAAAAAAAAGATTTAAAGGCACATTGCGACCGGACTAAAGATAAAGAAGCCAGGCATGATGGCTCATGCCTGTATCCCAGCACTTTGGGAGGCAGAGGCGAGAGAATTGCCCGAGCCCACAGGTTCGAGACCTTGTCTCTACAATAAATAAAAAAAATTAGCTGGGTGTGGTGGTTCCAGCTACTTGAAAGGCTGGGGTGGAAGGATCACCTGAGCCCAGCAGGTCAAGGCTGGGATAGCTGTGAGCATGCCACTGCACTCCAGCCTGGGGGACAGAGTGAGACTCTGATTAAAAAAAAAAAGGATAAAGAAGCATCCCACCCCCCCTCCCTCTTCCCTTAACATAAAGAGTCTGAAATGTGTACTGACTTGAGATGGTCTTTGAGACATTAGTCTGCTATCTCCTCAGGTTGCCAGCTCTTGAATCAACCTGTTTTCCTTCCACCAACCCTTGTCTCTCGGACTGGCTTTTGAGCAACAAGCACCTGAACCTGAGTTTAGTTACCCACGTACACTGACTTCCTCGAGCTCTGGAAAAATCAGGAGGAGCTGCATCCTTCGGGAATAAATATTGGGTTAATACATAAGTTTGTAGTGTTTGTTATTGGCACACCAACACGATGGTGTTGAGAGTTTATTGTTTGTCATTTAGAGTGTTAATGTTGTGCTTGTGAATATGCCTTGCATTTTGCAGATTTGAAGAAAGTGCTATTTGTGGGCTAAAGAAGATGGAGTGTCAAGTGGAAAAAAATCAAACGCTTCTGACATGTTCTTCTGTTTAACAGCGGAGGCAGCTCAAAACATTTGTGCCGTGTATGGGGAGAATGCCATCAGGGAAAGTATGGCAAGAAAATGGTTTTATCGTGTCAAAGAGGGCCACTTTGACCTGAGAGATTCTCCACTTTGACCTGAGTGATTTTCCACGTTCAGAAAGCCTATCACTTTGATGAAGAGCAAACGCTACAAACTTATGAACTTATGCATCAACCCAATAAATTGCTCAGGAACACACAGGCTTTTCTCCCTTCCGCGTCCCCTTTCTTCAGCTCTTGCCTCTTCCCTGAATTTCCTTTTCCAGCTCTCTCTAGCACATGTCTCTTCCTCTCCCCATTCTTCTTGCTGAAAGCATCTTTATCCTCTTTAGGACCTGGTGCATGCTAGGACCAATTTGCTACTTCTCCTGAGGATATTGCATCTTAAGCCTTTTAACTGGCTGGAGAATGAAAAACTGCCTTAAAAGAATTTCAATCTCTAGAGCGTAGTTGGAAAGTCCAGCGTATTTTGAGGGGCGGGAGCCCTTTCCTGGGGTGCTAATTTAATGGGATAAGGCTGACCTTTAAGAGTCTATTAGGAGGAACCCTTTGGATCATCATGCCACTGCTAGTCAAAGTGATGCTTTGACAAGGGGCACCCAGAGAGGCTTTAAAATGAGATCGCAGTCACGTCCTACTCCGCCCTTTGAAGCTATGTGTTCATCTACTGAAACTGCTGCCTGTTGCCACAAGTAGCCATGAATTAAGCCAGTAATGCCTCACCAGACGCTGTAGCTTCCACCCTATGGCTTAACATTGCATAACCAATCACTAATCGATGTTCTTTCTATAAACCAATGAGAATTTCTGACAAAAACTGTTTCGGCCAGGCTCGGTGGCTCAGCCTATAATCCCAGCACTTTGGGAAGCCGAGGTGAATGGATTGCCTGAGCCTGCGGGTTCGAGACCCACCTGGGCAACATGGTGAGACCTCGTCTCTACAATAAATAAAAAATTAGCCAGGTGTGGTAGCATGTGCCTGTAGTTCCAGCTAATTGGAAGGCTGAGGCGGAAGGATCGCCGGAGCCCAGCAGGTCGAGGCTGCGGTGGCCGGGAGCGTGCCACTGCACTCCAGTCTGGGCGACAGAGTGAGACTCCAACTCAAATAAATAAATAAATAAATAAATAAATATATATATATATGTATATATATATATACACACACACATATATATATATATCATGTCACTGTGATCAGAGCACTAAGAATTTCTTTTCTCTGCAAAAAAGCCATAGACGCCATGGAAGGAAAAGCTTGGGTAACAGCTTTCCCATGTCCAGTCTTTCCAAAGCTGACTCATTCAAGTCTCAGCACAACTGCACTGCCTCAGATGCCTTTCCTGACCACCCAGTCTTGACTAGCAACTTCCCTGCCCTGTCTGCTCTGTGTAACGCTATAGCATCTCATTTCTTCATATGTACTGCCGCCTTACATTTTCTTGCTCACCCACTCACTGTCTTCCTCATTAAACGTAAACTCCATCTTCTGCTGTCTCTCCGGTGCTTAATACGTATTGGTTGAATAAAGAAGTGAATGAAAGAGAGAGAGAAAACTTGGGAGGACTTATGCGGGGCGTCATGCCCCGCCTTGCTCGTTTCTTTTTTTTTTTTTTTTTGAGTTGGAGGTCTTTGTCACCCAGGCTGGTGCAATCACGGCTCACTACAGCCTTGATTCTCTGGGGTTAGGCGATCCTTCCACCTCAGCCTCCTGGGTGGCTAGAACTACAGGCGCACACCACCCTGCCCAGCTAATTTGATTTACTGTAGAGACAAGGTCTTGCTATGTTGCTCAGGGTGGTCTTGAACTCCTGGGCTCCAGCAATCCTCCTGCCTTGGTCTCCCAATGTGCTGGGATTAGACCTGAGCCACCATGCCCGACACACTCCTTGCTCTTTACCGGAGTGGGATAACTGCAAATACTCGGACTCTCATCAGACCTTGCAGAATATTTAATCAAGCCACAGCTGTGGAGGTCTTGCAGGTAGGCTGTCCATAGATCTGAAAGAATAACACAGTGTGCTTTAACTGGAAATGATGCTCTCATTATTTTGTTTCAAGCTAAATGTGACCAAAAAGGGGGGAATAACTTGGAACAGATTCCTGCCAGAAGGATTAGAGTGAAGGAGAAAATATGAATGGGAAGTTGATCACTCCAAACTTCAAAAGGCACCTACCTTACCTGGGAACGCAGCCAAAGCATGGGATGGGTGTGGACAGCAAGCCCTCAGGGGCAAGCCCTGGCTCACAGGAGAGACACATGTGCAACTGAGTGTGGCCCAGGAGTGACAGGACATCATAGAAAATGAAGTTAATGCGATCGTTAATGATGCAGATATGGCTAGATGTCAGGGAGAATCTGGGCCTATTAGAAGGGTGTATTAGTCCATTTTGCATGGGTATAAACGAATACCCAAGGCTGAGTAATTGATTTGATAAAGAAGAGAGGTTTATTTGGCTCAGGGTCCTGTATGGTGCTGGCATCAGCTTCTGGTGAGACCTCAGGAGGCTTACAATCATGGCAGAAGGTGGAGAGGAGCAGGCATGTCACATGGCAAGAGCGGAAGCAAGAGAGAGAGGAGGAGCCAGCTCTTTTAAACAACCAGCTCTCGTGTGAGCTAACAGAGCAAGAACTCACTCACGACTGCAAGAGCAGCACCAAGCCACTCATGAGGGATCCAATCCTATGACCCAATCACCTCCCATGAGGCCCTACCTTCAACACTGGGGACCAGGTTCAGCCTGAGTTCTGGAAGAGACAAACATTCAAACGGTATGAAGGTCATCCCGGATTCTATTTTGGCAAGATTGCAGATAGACTTGTGCATGGTCCTGTGCCACTCTGCTGGGAAGGGCATAAAGCTAGGTGAGCCTGTCTGGACCAGGTAGACAAAGGCCGGTGAGTGAGGCTTCCCTCCCCTCACGTGAATACCTGGGAGTGTCTAGAGGCATCAGGGCAAGATGGGCTGGGATCAGCTTGGTTGATGCAGGAGAATACTGAGAAGGATGAGAGCGCCTTGCGTTGGCATGAGTTCTTTGCTTTTCAGCATGATTTTGGATCTGTTATCTCACTGTATTCCTTTTTTTTTTTAAGACAAGATCTTGGGCAGGGCACAGTGGCTCACACCTATAATCCCAGCACTTTGGGAGGCAGAGGCAAGAGGATTGCCTGAGCCCACAGGTTCGAGGCCAGCCTGGAAACTTGGCGAGACCTCGTCTCTACAGTAAAATCAGAAAATTAGCTGGGTGTGGTAGCACACGCCTGTAGTTCCAGCTACCTAGAAGGCTGAGGCGGAAGGATTGTCTGGGCCTAGCAAGTCGAGGCTGCGGTAGCTGTGAGTGTGCCACTGTACTCCAACCTGGGCGACAGAGTGAGACTCTAACTCAAAAAAAAAAAAAAGACAGCCAGGTGCGGTGGCTCAAACCTGTAATCTCAGCACTTGGGAGGCTGAGTTGCCTGAGCCCAAGGGTGTGAGACCAGCCTGGGGCAACTTGGTGAGACCTCGTCTCTACAATATATTTAAAAAAAAAAAAAAAAGCCAGGCGTGGTAGCGCACACCTGTAGTTCCAGCTACTTGGAAGACTGAGGCGGAAGGATTGCCTGAGCCCAGCAGGTTGAGGCTACAGTGGCCGTGAACATGCCACCGCACTCCAGGTCGAGGTTACAGTGTGATATGGTTGTGCTACTGCACTCTAGCCAGGGCAACAGAGTGAGACTCTGACTCAAAAAAAAAAAAAAAAAAGACAAGATCTTGCGCTGTTGCCCAGGCTGGAGTGCAGTAGCACAACCATAGCACACTGTAACCTCGACCTCCTGGGCTAAGGACTCCTCCTGCCTCAACCTCCTGAGTAGCTAAGACTACAGGTATGCACCACCACTCCTGGTTAATTTGTTTAAAATTTTTTTTTTTAGAGAAAGGGCCTTTTTGTGTTTCCCAAGCTGGTCTAGAACTCCTGGGCTCAAGCCATCCTCCCACCTTGGTCTCCCAAAGTGCTGGAATTATAAGTGTGAACCAACATACCTGACTTGTACTCCTATTTTAAACTTTTAAGGTTGGGAGGGCAATACTGCTTTCGTAGCCATTTATGAGTGTGGAGACTGAACCACAGTAACTGTGACTTGTCCAGAGTCAACTTGCTTAAATTAGTAGGAGACCCAATGCTCTCCACCGGGTTTCTGAAGACATGGTCCCCTGCATCAGAATCACCTGGTAGCATATTTAAAGTGACCCATAGGGAAGAAGAATGACTTTTCTCTACCCTACTGAGTCCTTGGCTGGGTCCCCTGTAACAAGACGGATTAACAAGAGAAAGGCATCCACAAGTATTTAATATGCATAAGTTATATACAGCACAGCAGTCTTCCTGAAGAGATGGAGACTCAAAGTAGTGGGTAAACCTGAGTATTTTCATGCTAGGCTTGATGAACAGTCACAGAGAGAGGTGACAAGACAAAGATGTGAGCTACATTAGTAAAACCAGGGAGGCAGCAAGGCCTGTTGGCTCAGACTCAGTGTCCCTGTGTCTTTGGAGGTAAGGCTGCTCCTCACCTCCGGATCTAGGGAGGACACCGCTCATATGAAGGTTTCATGACCGCATCATGGGAAGGCCAGGAAGTCCTTCCTGCACCTGCCATTTCTCGAGTTCCTTCCGCTTGCTATGAGCTGTGATCGTTGTGATAATGCCACTGCACTTTAGCCTGAGTGACAGAGGGAGACCCCGACTCAAAAGAAAAAAAATTCCTTCAGCTTAAAATGTTCCACATGCCAAGCAGGTGTGCCCTGAACCTCATTACCCACTCCAGAAGCTCGTTTTTCTTTTTGGGGAAGTCTCATTTGTAAAGACAGAAGTTATTAAATGGAGGATATCTGCACTTTTGTTATGAATTCCAGGTGATTTTTATGCATTCTAATTGTTTTGCATGGTGTATCACTGTTGACCCCAACGCAATCTGTTTTTTTGTTGTTATTTTTTGTTTGTTTGAGATGGAGCCTCACTACATTGCCCAGGCTAGCTTCGACCTCCTAGACTCAAGACATCCTCCCACCTCAGCGGCTCAAGTAACTGGGACTACAGATGTTCACCACCACGCCTAGCTCCTAAAGCAATTTCTAATCCACTGAGTCATTAGCTTAATTCTGAGCCGATCAATTCCTGTGTTCTTTCCCGGAAATAGCCTCCCTTTAAACTGGAAACACAGGGTGTTCCTTAGGAGAGAAGGTTGTGCTGTTGTAAACAGAAAAGTGAACAACCGTTGACAGGGACTATTTGAAGCTCTGTCAAGGAACCCTTGTTCAAACAATCATAACTAAACCATTGATTGTAAGGCATAGCAAAGCCTGGGAGCCTGCCCCTCAGTGGTTTAAACAACATGCAATCCAACTAGCCAATCAAGTGTTTCAGACTAAAAAGAATTGACAAAGAGCTTCAGAGTCATCACAACTGGCAAAACCAAAGCTCCATTGGCAGGCTAGAGGGTTGTTGAAACCAGATATGCTGCAACAAGTTCTGGAGCGAAATGTAAAGCCAGCATTTCAAACAGCTATTGAAAGTTTATAAAGTGGGCTTGGGAAGGGTCTACTACAACATGCAGAGCAAGAGAAGGAAGTGCCCAGGGCCACTAGAGAGTGGATTTCTTGGGGAGAGGGCTATGGGATTTATGGTCTATTTTTATTTTTATTTTTTCTTGAGTCAGGGTCACACTCTCACTGCTGCCTCTAACTACTGGGCTCAGGCAATCCTTCCATCTCAACCTCCCGAGTAGCTGGGAATACGGGCATGTGCCACCATGTCCAGATAATTTTATTTATTTTATTTTTATCTTTTTGTAGAGACAGGTCTTGCTGTGTTGCCCAGCCTGGTCTTGAGCTCCTGAGCTCAAGCAATCCTCCTGTCTTAGCCTCCAAAAATGCTGAGATTACAGGCATGAGCTACTGTGCATGGCCTAACGGGATTTATAATCTGTTTATTTGTTCAGTCATTCATTCATTGGCAATGGGAGGTCTTGCTGTGTTGTGGTCTTGAACTCCTAGCCTTAAGCTTCAGCCTCTCAAAGTGCGAGGATTACAGGTGTAAGCCACCATGCCCAACTACCATCTATTTTTTTTTTAAAGCAGGATTTATTGAGAGGACAGAAAAACTCCCAGAGTGGGAGGGAACCCAAGGGGGTTGCCCAGCATCTATTTTTAAAGTAAAAGATTGCGTTTGCCAGACGCAGTGGCTCAAGCCTGTAATCCCAGCACTTTAGGTGGCTGAGGCGAGAGGATTGCCAGCCTGGGCAACTTGGCGAGACCTTGTCTCTACAATAAATCAAAAAAATTAGCCGGGCGTGGTAGCGCGTACCTGTAGTTCCAGTTACTTGGAAGACTGAGGTGGAAGAATTGCCTAAACCCAGCGTTGAGGCTGTAGTGGCCATGAGTGTGCCACTGCACGCCAGCCTGGGAGACAGGGTGAGACTTCAACCCAAAAAAAAAAAAGATTGAGTTTGCATAAGTCAGTACAATTAGTGTTTTACTTAAGACTACAATAATTTAGTCCTAGGAAGTATCCTTCCACGATCAGTCATAATCCCTTACATTTGTAGAGCTCTTGACAGTTTAAAATCTGCCACGTAATCACTCTCATGGGATCATACAACACCTTAAAGTTTCAAAAGCTCTTTGATCACACTTGATTATGTATAATCTTTATCACTGCTCTGTAACATTTACCATCTCCATTTTGCAGAAAAAATTTGAGAAAATGTGTGCTCATGAAATTAAGGAATCTGTTCTAGGTCACCCAACTCACTGGTGGAGAGGTCGGAACTCAACTTTAGGGCTTTCCATGACTTTCTCTAGAGCTTTCCGTGCCTGCCTCCCTGTTACTTACTTCTACAAAATAAAGAAAGAAATAAAATGTGGCTCAGGCGATCATAGCATATGAGGGCTATAAGCCAGCCTCCCATTTGGAAGATGAGAAAACTGAGGTACAGTCAAGTAGAAGCTTTGCCTCAGGTCACATGGTCATCAGTAGAGCCCAGATTATCCAGTTCAGAGCTCTGTGTCTTGCCTTCTCTTATACTTTGCGGATAGCTCGATAGAAATGATGTGTTGACTGGACATGGTGGCTCATGCCTATAATCCCAGCACTTTGGGAAGCTGAGGTGAGAGGATTGCCTGAGCCCATGGGTTTGAGACCAACCTAGGCAATTTGGCAAGACCCCATCTCCACAATAAATCAAAAAATTAGCCGGGTGTGGTGGTGCCAGCCTGTAGTTCCAGATACTTGGAAGACTGAGGCGGAAGGACCGCCTGAGCCCAGCAGCAGGTCGATGCTGGGGTGGTTGTGAGCATGCCACTGCACTCCACCCTGGGTGACAGAGTAAGAATCCAACTCAAAAAAAAAAGGAAATGACGTGTTAATTTGGAATCTTGGAATTAATGCCTGTAATAAGTCAGTCCCCTGGCAAATGAGAGCCTAACAGATTTTAAACAATTATTTAGGTTGATTTAAAAGGACATCCGTGGACTTTATATTTAGTGGTTTGAAAATCTTGACATGTTTGGCTTCTATTGCTATTATAATCAGTGTACTTACCACATTAAGCGGTGCAGACACACTTGCTTTGAGGAGTGCCCAGATTTCTCTTGTTAGTGTCGATGGCTGTAAACTCCAGACAATGACAAGACTGATGGAGTCGTTTTATAATAAATTTTTGGTAAAAGGGAGCAAATAATGGGAAGAAAATGCAGATTTAAAACATGGTTTCAGGCATTAATTCCAAGATTCCAAATTAACACGTCATTTCCTTTTTTTTTTGAGTTGGATTCTTACTCTGTCACCCAGGGTGGAGT
>CAUYQG010019685.1:0-28451 GCA_963574415.1 Tarsius wallacei | reverse complement strand
ATATCTAACTTTGCTTATTCCTGTTAGTAATAGCCTCAATTAAGGTTAACATGCATTTTTAAAACAAATAAATTGATAACCTTAAATTATTGAACAAAACAAGAATTTTAATTAATACTCTGTTCTTTGTTATTTTTGGTTGAAGATTTCAGCCAACATTTAATATTTCGCTGTAACATAACCATATCTATTTAACTTTCAGCTAAAAGCAAGAATATGTCTTCAAAGTATCCTATATTTCCAATGCATTGCCACATGCTACTTTCTAATTTCACAAAACAAACATAATCTCGAGAAATGTATTTTCTCTTTAGTGCTTCTCCACAAAACCTGAATTTTCTCTATGAATATTACTGATTTCAGTTAAAATTACAAAAATGAAAGTTATCTTCCTTTCATTTCATGTCAAGCAAATCAAGCCATCCTCTTCTATTCTCATCTCCTTTCATTCATTTTAACTTCTTACTGCCAGTTGGTGAACATCTGTCATTCTGAACCATACCAAATCACTTTTGCTTTTCACTGGATCTTTCTTCTGTTCAGAATCAAGTACATATATTTTTTAAAATATTTTTTTAAAAGGGTTGAATATTTGCATACTGTAGGTAAAACCAAGGGCATCGTTTATTTCTAGGATCCCACTACTTCTATAGGACATTCTTTGCTGCTTTACCTGTCGCTTGGCTGCCCTTCTCTAATGTTCCACTAGTTAGGTCTCTTACAGTGACCTGTTCACAACTCAAATATATCTTTCTTATAAATTCTAGTGCACAGAGCTGAACTTCCTTGATCTTCAATCAATGTCCGGTGGCTAATAAACAAACAACTTGCCCAACATTTAAGTCAGGGTGGGTCAAGAACCCAAATACCATATATGAATGTTTTCAATTTACTGAATTAATGATTGTATAAAAATTGGCTACTAAACTGGGATTAATCTACCCAAGTGAACCAAAAACGATAAAGAGTGCATCCCACATACCCTGAAGGCTGAGAGGTCAATGACTCTGTTGCAAAATAAAGGCACTGAATGAGAGTACAACCTGCCTACTTAGTTATCCTTGCCTTCTTAGAATTCTGGAGTCACAATACAAAGAATAGGTATACTGATGCCTACTCGGTATTTGATGTCACAATGCCTATCTGTCACTATCTTGCAAGCAATATATAAATCCTGCCTGCGGCTGCAAAAGGGCTCCTGTTTTTAGTACCCACTTCATTTATTTGAGAAGAAAGCAAAAACTTCACTCGATACCTTTTAAAGGTATAGTAACTGATGTTTCAGTAGTTGATTAAGCTCCATTTGTTTACATAATATTAAGGAATATTGCAGGCATCAATCTTTCAAGTTGCCAACACAAAAACACAGTTTCGTTGTTTTTTTTTTTTTAACATAATTAATCTGTAGACTTCTGTGCTAGGTTAACTGAATGGATTTTTTTTTCTGCTCCCTCCCCTTTTGTCACTTGACAGCTTGAAACTGGGCATGGAAAGTCTCATTTGCATTCCTGCAACAAGGCTGGAGAATAAACTGAACAAACATGTCTATTTGTATACTTCAATATATGACTGTGCTTGCTTCAATCAAGACTTATTTTCAGTATCATGGCCAACAAAAGCATTAAACGAGTTTTCTCCAACATGAGTGATAAGCTGCAGAATGTATTTCTTTAAAGGATTTTTCTCTGTGACTCTTATGGAATGCAATAAAAAAATGGAAGCAAGAGTGCATATCTTACTAGAAATTCTCAATGCTGCTTTGCCATTTGAACTCTTTCTCCTTGTTTCCTGACATGTTAAGTGCCTTCATTATAGTTTAGGTTGTACCTGATTATAAGTTTAAAAGGTTACAGTTATATTATAAAAGAAATTTTTTTTAAAAAAATCATTATTTCCCACTGAATTTCAAAGATTATATTCTCAACCAAAGATTGTTATTTTATATACTGATATATTTTGGAAGTTGATACTGGTACTTACTTCATAGAATAAAAAAACATCCGAAGCATATTTTTAAGCCTTTAGTATTATCTCAGCATAATCCCTTCTGGATATTTTTTTCTAATTCTCCCCTAACGAAAGTACTTGGTACGTTTCATTTAAATTATTTTACCTCTAATTATCCCCTCTCCCAGGAGTCAAACATTTAACTGAGCACAATTATTTTTCCAACTATAAACTCATATGCTTTCAACTAAAAAATCAAAATGTATATGTGTGCATCTCTCTCTCTCTCTCTCTCTCTCTCTCTCTCTCTCTCTCTTTGTCTTTCTGTGTGTGTGTGTGTGTGCGTGTGTGTGTGTGTGTGTGTGTGTGTAACACGAGAGAGAGAGAGAGAGAGAGATATCATTGTGTTACTGGAAAAGTACTAGTGAAAGAGAAAGAAAATCACTTCCCACGTATTTTGTATAATGCTGTAGTATAATGTTAATGACAGAGATGATGTTCTCAGTAATCTCAGTCAACACATTCTTCTTTTCACAACCTAATCTCCTTCATCTGAAAGAGAAATATATTTTTAGCCAATTCTCTGGGACCAAGTCATTGATTTATGAATATAAGGTGAAGGACTTCATGAATTTTTTTCTGACCTCCATTTTTCATTTCCTTAGTCATATCTATTTTAAGAAATATAAAACAAATTGTCCTAATGGGGCACATTATCACCTTGATATATCACACAGGAAGGACTCCCTCTGCTTCTTATCAAATCCATAGAGAAAATAAGCTTGACACTGTCTTAAGTTTTTTCTCTATTCTTTATTATTTTATACTGATGATGACATACATTACTTAAATGCTGATTCACTCTGAATATTTTCACAAAAGTTTGGAGCAAGTCTTCTGTAGATAAGGATAACCAGAAACAATTATTCCTGACTCTGGGAGTTCCTGGGAAATTAATCCCCCAAAGCTACGTATTATCTCATTTTACTGACTACTAACTTTTTCTTTACTATGTGTGAGTTCCAAAACTATTAGTTATGCCTTGGACCCACATCACAACTCTTAGGGCTCAAGCCTCATTCAAAATAAGCACAAAAAATCACTTTTTTTAAAAAAGAAATTCAATTAAGAAGAAACAAAATAAATAAGCTTTTGATGCATTTTTGGAAGAAACTTCATGTAGTTTCATTTTAGAGTTGTTTTTAATTACATATAGAAATTTTCTTCAGTCTACATTAGTACTTTCTCCTTCGTTCATTCTCTCTCTCTCTCTCTCACACACACACACATACACACATACACACACAACACATACATACACACACATATCCTATGGACTACTAAGAAAGTCTGGATGGTAGAAAATATGAGGACATTAATAGTGACTGCATTCTCTTGGTTAGATGCAATATGGGGATAAGCCAATATTAAAGAAACAAATTAGAAGCAAACACAAAACAGTGACCATTTCAGGACAAGATATAATATGCTTTATGCAAACATGTTAAAGTAATGCAGTTTCCTCCTAAATAATTGTATGCTTTCCTGTATGGACTTGGAAACCCCACTAATACACTTCAGAAGTGAAAATATTACCTTAACTCACATGCAGAAACTTGGAGCTCGGCAGCAGTTGCTACTGTCAGTTCTGCAGAAATAAGTGACAGCTCATTGAGGGGACCTGATTTAAGGAAGCCTTATTAATAAAGAAATTAGCAGCTAGGGATTTGTTAATAAAGTCAAGATGTACAATTGTTTCTCTTTTTCTTAGCCATAGCTGAGCATTTACTTTGTCTATTGTACTCCTGCATTTTAAGAAAGTTAACAAGCCGAAGTTTTGTAGGAGAAGGGTAATTTAGAGGGTGACATATCTAAAATTCCAATTATAAACGAGGAAGAACTATTGGTAGAGTAACTACTTAGCTTAGATACATAGGAAAGCCATTGTGACAATTTTTCCCCATCTGAGGAACTACCATAAAGAAAAAATAATATTCTCATGCTATATAACTTTGTAGAATAAAACTAGGCTGAACAGGTTAAAGTTGCAATAAGTTAGTCTCACTGTAAAGACAAGCTTTGTAACAGTTAATGTCCTCTAACCACACAATGTAAAAGATGATGCTTTTGAAGTACTGTTTTTGTAACTGGGGCATGCAAGTGGAATGGTCATCTGTGAGCAATGGCACCAAAAAGAAGCTTGCGTTAGTAGAAGGTGAAAAATGAGACTTTAGATCTTTTTCTTTTTTCTCTTTTTTTAATTCTTAATTTTAAAGATGTGAGGTACCCTGATGTTTTAAAATTCTAATAATTTAGATACCATGGTCATTTCAATTAACTTTTGGAAAAACTTTTATAGATTGAAATTTATCTGGATGGGTCAGACTCATATCACTTTTAATAAAAGATAAAGAAGGTGATTTAGAAGACACTCAGATGTGGTAATGATCTTGAGTCAATCTATATTATATCATGGAAGAACTAGGCATAGTTTTTTAATAAGCTTAACTAAGTTTGGAGAAACATAGGGAAGGCCTGTCATGTGACAGTCACTATTCTGAGTGCTGAAGTTAACGCACAAAAAATCTAGTTTTTCCCAGGGAGATTTCTATCTATAATGGAAATTGGACAATAAGCATATAGAGATAAGCCAGGAAATAGAAAGGCATAAGTTGCCCTAGAAGATATTCACAATATTAGAGAAAGGAATAAAAAGACCGAGGGAAATACCAATGCTGAAATAGACATACTATGTAAGGCTAAAATACCCACCAAAAAATTGTGCTCCAAGAGGGATATAGGACACACCATTCACCATGGCTACAATGATACATCCAGATCACTAACAAGTTAAGATGTGGCTCTCTGCAGGCCTTGGGATGATGGCAAAAAGAATAATCACAGAGCTGGATTCATTAACATCTATGACAATTATGAAATTCTGAAGTAATAGTTGGTGAGCCTTAAACACCAAAATCCAGGAGGCTGCAATTCTCGTAACAACTGGCAAGATCACAGGAATATCTATGGGGTCTTTTCTACAGGATGTTGGAAATATGGTTACTAGAACATGATGTCTCTAAGGACAAAATTGATGGACAGTCAACAAGGATGCTACTTAACATGTTAATTTAAAAAATTGAAGCAAGAAGAATAGATGAGTGACTGAGAATGGTCATTTCACTAATTTTCAGATCTGGAACCCATTGACTGAAAGGGTAGCCCCATCTCTAGGATGAATAACTATACAACTCCATGACAATAAATGCTGTAATGATTCTCCCAGACATAATTAGAATTTATAGATACTTAGTTAGATTTGAATTTCAGATCAACAATACAGCATTTATTTAGTATAAATATGAGGTCTAACAATTAAGTTTATGAAACTTGCCACCATGCAATTATGTTGGCAGCACTGTACAAACAACTCAGTAAGGTTTCATAGCCCTGGTATATCAGTGTCTTACAGCTGTGTTTGTGTCAATGTGTGTCAGGGTCTCGCTTGGTGGTGTTCATTTCTGTTGCTGCATTTTTTTTTGTGCCGTTGCAAGAATGCTGGATCTTGAATTAGAGTAATGAACAAACATTGAATTTCTTGTTAAACTTAGCAAGAGTGGAAGTGAAATGAGGGATATGTTAGTCCAAGTTTATGGACATAATGCTATGAAGAAACCAGTAGTGTACAAATGGATTAATAGTTTTTCTGAGGGGAGAGAGATCAAGATGACTAGTAAAGAACAGAACTGACAAAAATATTGGAAAAATTTGTCAAATTAATGTCAAAAATTATCAGCTGACTGTAAGACACATAGAAGACCAAATAAAATCAATAGAGAAACAGCTAAGAGTAAAATCTTAACTGAAAATCTTGGCTTGAGAAAGATGTATGCAAAAATGGTCCTGAAGGAGCTCTTGTGTCATGACAGTGCACCAGCTCATACAGCACTGTCTGTGAGGGAATGGTTAGACAGTAAACAAATAACTGTACTGAAACACTCTCCCTACTCACCTTATCTGGTCCCCAATGACTTTTTTCTTTACGTTAGGATAAAGGAAATATTGAAAGAAAGACATTTTAATAACATTCAGAACATCAAGTATAATACAACAACATTTCTGATGGCCACTCAGGAAAGGAATTCCAAAATTCCCTTGACTGGTGGACCAGCTGCTGGTGTTGGGGCATAGCTCCCCAATGTGAGTACTTGGAAGGTGACCACAGTGATACTCAGCAATGAGGTATGTAACAATTTTTCTAGGATGAGTTTGTGAACTTAATTGTCAGACTATGGGTCCTAAAGATTGCATGGGAGATACATATGCCAAAAAAGTATTTTTTTTTTGTAATACAAATTTAAATGAGGGTCCTGTGAATATAAATAATCTTTCATTCCTAATACTTGGAGATCCATAGTGTCATTATGGCTCTTCTATTAAAGTAGGAGAGTTCAGGGAGCAAATAACAATTGGGGTCCTGACTAAATTATATCTCACAGTGGGCCAACTTGTCTATGCCCACTTGAAAATCATTTTCTCAGACTTAATTGGAATTGAGATACATAGTAGTGAGAGTGATTTACACATTGGGTCCCTGCTCTGTGGCATAATAACTGTTATAAAAGTGAAGGCCAAACAAAAACCTATGAAAAAGCTCTTACTTACACAAGACAGTATAACAAAAACAATATATACTCACAATTAATGCGTATACATACTCAGTGAGTGAAAGCTTGAAATCTTTCCTTCTAAGATCAAGAACAAAGAAAGAATGTGTGCTTTGACCACTGATATGTGACATTGTAACTGAAAGTTCTAGTTAAAAAAAATGAGGCAAAAAAAGATAAAATACAACTAAATTGGGGAGAAAGAAGTAAAGACTATTTCTAGTCACAGATGGCATTATCCTATATAGAAAAAATCCCAAAGAACTACAATCAATAAATGCAGCAAAGTTGTATGATATAAGATCAGCATTTAAAAAAATCAGTAGTGCTACTATGCAACAGTAATAAACAATCTGGAAAGAAAATTAGAAAGTAATATCTTTACTGTAGTATCCAAAAGAATAAAATGCCCAGGAGTAAATAAAAACCAGGAGGTGAAAGACTTGTACAATGAAAACGATATAACATTGCTGAAAGAAATTTAAAAATACCTAAATGAATGGGAAGACATCTCATTTTCATAGATTGGAAGTCTTAGTATTGTTTACGTGACATTATCAAAAGTGATCTACTGATTCAATTAAATTCCTATCAAAATTCCAGCACTTTTTTGCAGAAATAGAAGAACCAAACATCAAATTCATATGTAATTGTGAGAGCCCAAAATAGCCAAAGCAATATTTAAAAATAAGAACAAAGATAGAGTCATAATAAAGTAATGAAAACACTATTGTACTGGTATAAGAATACACAATAAACTAATGAAATAAAAACAAAAGTCCAGAAATAAGCCCATATGTTATGAGTTGTATTGTGTCCCCCCTGCCACCCCTAGAAAAGAAAATGACTTTAGTTGGAAGTAGGATTACTTCAGATAAAATTAGTTAAGATGAGGTCATACAGGGGCATGGTAGACCCCTAATCCAATATAATTTATATTCTTCTTCTTTTTTTTTTTTAGAAAACAGTATTTATTGAGAGGAGAGTAAATCTCCCACAGTGGGGAGGGAACCTGAGGGGGTTGCCTGACTTATATTCTTATAAGACAATCATGTGAAAACATAGACTCATAGAGAGAACATCATGTAATGATGAAGGCAGAGATTGGAGTTATGCAGCTGCAGCTGAGGAATCAATCCCAATGATTGCCAGCAAACCTCCAAAATCTAGGAAGAGTCAAGGCAGGATTCCTCTACAGATTTTAGAGGGAACATGGCCCTGCCAATGCAATGATTTAAGATGTCTTGCCTCCAGAACTGTGAGAAAACAAATTTCTGTTGTTTCAAAACACCCAGTTAATAGTACTTTGTTACGGCAATCCTAGGAAACTAAATTACCATATTATGGTGTCAAGATAATTCAGTTGGGATATAATAGTTTCTTCAACGAATGGTGCTAGAACAACTGAATATTTGACGCTATTATATGCAAAAGTTAACTTAAAATGGATCGGCAACTAACATATTAAGCTAAAACCATAAAACTTTTAGAAGGAAATATAAAGGTGAATCTTTATGACTTTGGATTAAGTTATAAATTCATAGATACAACACAAAAACATGAACAAAAAGAGAAAAATAAGACATTTTGAATCTTGTCAAAATTTAAAAAACACTGTGCATCAAAACAACATCAAGAGAGTGAAAAGACCATTTATGGAAAGGGAGAAAATATTTGAATACCTTCTTTGACATTTCACCAAAGAAGGTATTCAAAGACCTAACAAGTATATAAAAAGATGCTTAACACTGTCAGTAATTAAAGAAATGCAAGTCAAAACCACAATGAGGTACCACTTCACATACACTAAGATGGTTATAATAAAAGTGGAAAATAAGTATTGGCAAAGATGTGGATAATTTGGAACTATTATACATTGCCACTAGGAATACAAAATGATTCATCTGCTGTGAAGAAAAGTTTGGTGATTCCTCAAAAGTTTTAAATGGAATTACCATATGACCTTGCAATTCTATTCCTAGGTATACATCCCAAAACTGAAAATAGGTGCATATATAATAATATATATATATATATATTCACAGGACCAATATTCACAATAGTAATAGCAAAAAGGTAGAACCAGCCCACATGTCCATCAATAGATGCACGAATAAAAAAATTGTGTCAGCTGGGCTCAGTGGCTCAGTCTGTAATCCCGCGCCTTTGGGAGGCTGAGGTGAGTGAGTCGCTTGAGCCTGCGAGTTTGAGACCCGCCTGGGCAAGCGAGACCTCATCTCTACAATAAATCAAAAAATTAGCTGGGCGTGGTAGTGCACGCCTGTAGTTCCAGCTACTAGGAAGGCTGAGGCGGAAGGATCGCCGGAGCCCAGCAGGTCGAGGCTGCGGTGGCCGGGAGCGGCCACTGCATTCCAGTCTGGGTGACGGAGTGAGACTCCAACTCAAAAAAAAAAAAAAAAAAAAATTGTGTCATACACATATAATGGAATATTATTGAGCCATAATAAAGGAATGAAGTACTGACACATGCTGCAACATGGATAAATCTCCAACATACAAGGTCACACATTGGATGATTCTATTTATATAAAAAACACCTTGTAGATAAATCCATAGAGACAGAAAACATATTGTTGCTTACCAGGGATTAGGAGAGAAGAAGAAATGGGGAGAAACTACTTAATATATTCTACTTTGGAGTGGCAAAAATACTTTGGAAATAGAAAGAGGTGTTGGTTGCATAATATTGTGAATATGCTAAATGCCATTGAATTGTTTATTTTAAAGGATCAATTTATGTATTGTGAATTTTGCATCAACAAATTACTATAAAAACTATATTCTAGAGGAGATGGCAGAGATTACTTCATCCTCTAAAGACCTAAAAGATACAAGTGTGGTGATTCCTCTTATATCTTCATTTAATTCAATAATCTGGTCCTTGCAGATACTAGATGGATCATGGAGAATGACTATTCTACAACAGATTTAATTAGTAGCAGCTACATCTGGGGTTAAAGAGCTGGATGTGGTATCATCACTGAAAAAGATTAATAAGACCTCAGGTACGTAGTATACAATCACTGACTTGGCAAATGTGTTTTTTTTTTCCCATTCACATTGGAGGATCAGAAATAATTTGCATTTATGTGGGACAGAACAATATTTATGTATAATTATACCTCAGAACTAAATTAAGTATCTTGCCTTCTTGTCATAATATAGTCTTAAGAGATCTGGACCACCTAGCAACTCAAAAATATCACACTGTCCCATTACATCATGCTAAGTTGGCAAGATAAGACACAGCTAGTACCCTCTAGGCCTTTGTGAAATGCATGCATTTCAGAGAGGGAAAATAAACCCTACAAAGATCCAGGGACTTGACCCTTGAGTAAAAATTTGGGGGATTTAGTGGACAGGAGATTGCCATATTTCTTTCAAAGTAACAGACAAATTGCTGCATATTGCATCTTCCACTACAAAGAAGGAAACATAGTGCCTGGCACACCCCTTTGGGTCTATAGGTGACACATCCACACTTAAGCATCATGACTAGAGAACATGAAAAATGATCACATTTCCTGGAGTAAGGAGGGACATTGCAGCAAATCTGGGTCATCATTGCTGTTTCTTGGACCATATGATCCCTCTGACCCTACAGTGTTGGAAATGCCAGCGGTGGGAAAGAATGCAGTAAAAGTTCATGTGGGAGGATCAAAATTCACGACCCTATGATTCTGGGCCTTGCAATACACCACAGATAATTATAAGTTCTTTAAGAAATAAATAGATTTTAACATGCTACTGGGTCCGTTTAACAAGTGGCCATAACTGAATTTACCCATTCTCAGTTGACTTCTGTCAGATAGGCCCAGCAGCAGTTGTCCATTGTAAATGAAAATGGCAATCCAGAGATGAAACTGAGCAGGACCAGAGGGCAAAAGTTATTTCCAGGAGCATATACTTAATCCCGTGTCACCTGTGAGAGTTACACCTGTGCCTTTCCTTCTGCTTGCCTATGGAGGTTTCTATGCAACTAGCTGAAGGAAGAGCGAAGCAGGTAGACTTGGTTTGTGGATAGTTCAGTTTGATGGGTGGGTGCAAGCTAAAAACAGGCAATGACAGCCATTTAGGAGTGGCCCTTAAAAACCGTCAAGAGTAATACTTTTCCAAGTGGGCTGAGCTGTGAGCAGTAAACTTGGTAATCTACTTTTGTGAAAGGAGAAATGGTTCAAGGTCTTATGTCAAGAACCTAGGAGCAAAAGGACTAGAAGTCTTATGACATCTTCCAGACAGAAGTGTGTGTATGGTCAAAGGGTAGTGAGGTCAAAAAGGAAATTTTGCTACAAAATGACCCCATTTGGAGAGTATAAACTGCAGGAAAGGCACCAAACAACCAAGTAGACCATGTGACCCAGCCTTTGTCATCAGCCACTGTACAAGGGGTATGGTGGGCACATGAATGAGGAATGAGGTGGCCATGGTGACAGAGTTAGAGGCTGTAAATGGGCCCAACAACATGAACTCTCACTTATCAAGGCAGATCTATTGATACCTCTGAATTTCTATTTTATCAACAACAATAACCACCCATTATGGCACTAACTCTCAAGAAGACTACTTCATGACAAATTAATTACATTGGGTCTCTACTAGTCTGAAAGGACCAGGTATTCATCCTCACAGGGATCATAACTGTTTATTCTGGGTATGAGTTTTCCTCTCCTGCTCACAAGGACACAGCCAGCATCATTATCTGGAAGCTTACGAAGTGCTTGATGCACAGGCATGACATTCTATACACAAATCATCAGATCAAGGGACTGATGTGAAACAAAGGAGGTAAAGGAGGTGCTGCAGTGACCCTTGAGTAGGAGTCATTCTTCAGAACACAGTACATTTATTAAAACAAAAATATCTCTATATGTTGCCCTGTGCCCAATAGGAAAAGTACCTGTGTTCAGAAACCAAGGGCTAGAAGTATGTGTGGCTCCACTTACCATCACTCATGACTCACTGGAAGACCTTGTGATTCCTGTTCCCATAACTCTAGACTCTGTAGGGTTAAAAGTCCTGGTCCTCAACAGGTACACTCCTGCCAGGGGACAAAACTAGAATTCTTACTGGATTATGAATTACACATGCTACTTGGGCACTCTGAATTTCTTCCACCCAGGCAATAGCAGACAGTGAAAAGTTGGCAGGGGTAATTGATCATAATCTGCAGGAGATAATGATCCTTTTACACAGGATGGGAGCAAAGAGGAGTACCTGTGGAACTCAGGTGATGCACTTGGTCACCTCCCGGTACAGCCTTGCTCCATGAGAAATGTGTATGGATATGTGCAGCAATCTCGACATGGAAATAGAATTGCCATAAAAGCTTCAGAACCTTAAGAGATAAAGGTATGAGTTGCACCAGCAGGTGAGCCACCTGAAGCTGTTGAGGTGATAGCTGAGGGTGAGGGGATTTTAGAATAGATAGTGGAAGAGGGAAAGAATGAAGGCCAGTTATGACCCAAGACTGTTGGCAGCAACAGAGACTAGTTCAACCGATTAACTTTGTTCTTCTGAGTTTTCCCTCAGGAAATAAGGCCACAGAAGACCACACCTGTGTAAGAAAGTATGTCTGAATTGTGCAAGGGGGAAGTGTGACAGTCTTAAGAATGTGCCTCACTAACTTTGGACTACAGGGAGCATAATTGACTAAAGGCCTCCACTACTGAACGTTGAAATCCATCACTGAGATGTCTTGAGATCATTCCTCTCTTGGGCTGATTCCAGACAATGTCTGAGAGACAATGGCCGAGAGTGGCAAGGATACTAAAAACTTCTACATATCAATATAAAAAACATCAGTAGAACTATAGGTTAGGGTGATGATCAGGCATTTATCAGGAAAGAAAAGTGAATGATAACATGAAAAGCTTCTCAATGACTAATAATCAGGTTTCTCAAATAGAGACAACACTGTCATTTACTCTTGTTGAATGTACATATTGCAACAATTATTAAAATGAGGAAGAGGAAGAGGAGAAGAATTGTAGTAATTCTGAAATTCCCAATGTTGGTGACAGTATGAGGAAATAGTAACTCATGTACATGGTAGTATAAATTAATACATTTAGAAAACCAACATGACATAGTGTAAAGATATCTAATTCCTAAAACCTAATGCTTCAGCCATTATTTAGCTGCATATTATGAAAACATGTCTAGATAACTGAAACAGAAAACAATGTAAAAGAATAATGCAAGGGCATACAAAATTTTTAGAAAGGCCAAAGGAACAGGCCCATGCAAGGCCATTATAATTCATCTTATCTGCAATGACTCTTATCTCACCCAAAAGGAATGCTGCCCTTCCCACCACAAAGAGGACAGTGGGTGATCGGGATGTGATCAATAGAATATACTACTAGATAGCTATTATCCCAAGGGCAGGAAGCTATCACCACAATTTTCAATTCCAGGGCTACAACACATCTGTTAATTCATAGGCAAAAAATAAAAATGTGCTCTGTACCCTGCCTCTGGGTGGGTCAGTGGAAAGCAGGACATTGTCTGAGGTTGGAGATAAATAAATACAAAAAAAGGTTTTTGCGCCTACTTGACAGCCGAACACACAAACTTTACCTCATTTTTCCCTTCCAAATCTCCATGTAACCATCCGACTGGGAAATCAAAACATATCTGCAACTACAGATAAAAGGTAGTATCTAACTGTCCAGGTGCTGCAAGATGGTCAAGCAAACAAGAAGTTTGAAACTAACCAGCTAAATCTACTACACCCAACAGTTTCACTTCTAAGCACACTACTTAGAGCACTGTTTATGTACAGGGAATGATTTTATATCTTGGATGGCTAATTCTTTATTGTTCCAGGTATTTATTGTAGGATGGTAAGTATCCCTGGCCCACTAGTGTCAATTTTCAGTAGCATTCCTCAGTTATCGTGATAAACAAACAGCACATATATATTCCCAAACATCATCCCAAGAAGACAGTACATAATCCAGGTGTGAGCCATTTCCCTGGAGGATTTCCATCATATTTTCATACGGATATCTGTAGCAGCATTGTCAATTTATTTTCCATCAATAATGACATAAGATAGAATGATACATTCAGATGTATAACTTCCAGCAATTAAAATGGATAAGTCATCTATAGTCAATGACAATAATCTTCGAACAGAAAATATTTTGTGGGAGAAAAAGTAGTAAAACAACTGTTACTATTGATTCCAACACTTAGGAGTATTATAGATCTAGATTCTAGACACTTTGACAAAATTAGTCTTTTAAGCCAGTGTAAGTCCTTGTCTCTAGAATAGAAAGGGCTCTCACAATTTTCTTTATACAAAATAAATAAAAATTGTATATGTTTATTGTGTACAATATACTGTTTTGAAATAATACAGGATGGCTAAGTCAAGCTAATAAAGCATACTTCACATGCTTATCATTTTTTGTAACAAAAATACTTAAAATCTACTTTTAGCAATTTTCCAGAATAGAGTTCATCATTTTTAACTATAGTCATCATGTTATACAGTAGATATCTTGAACTTAATCCTCCTGTATAAATGAAATTTTGTATCGTTTAACCAACATTTCCACAATACCTGTTATCCACCCTGAGAAACCAACATTCTATTCTATACTTCTATAAATTCATCTCTTAAGTTCCACATATAAGTGAAATCATATGCAATTTGTCTTTTGTGCCTAGTTTATTTCACTTAGCATAATGCCTTCCAGTTTCATCCACATGATCACAAATAGCAAAATGTCCACTTTTTTAAAGGCTAAATAGTATTCCATTGCATGCATATGCATGTGTGTGCATAAACAAGTGTGTGTGTGTGTGTGTGTGTATGTGTGTGTGCATGTGCTCTGTACCCTCAAGTTTCTCAGGGTGGATAACAGGTATTGTGGAAATATTGGTTAAAGGATGCAAAATTTTAGTTACATAGGAGGATTAAGTCCAAGATATCTACTATACGACATGATGACTATAGTTTAAAACGATACATACGTTTGTTGTTGTGCCCTGAGGCTGATTCCGCATCTTGACTATTATGAATAGTGCTGCAATGACGCAGGAGAGCAGATATCTCAGATATACCATAATGGCTGTACTAATTTACATTGCTACCAACAATGTGCAAGGGTTCCCTTTTCTCCACATTCTCTAAAAACACTTGTTCATTCTTTTTATAACAGCCATTAGAAAATGTGTGAGGCAATATCTCATTGTGGTTTTAATTTGCACTTTCCTGATAATTAGTGATGTGGACCATTTTTGTATATGTCTGTTGGCCACTTATTTGTTTTCTTTTGAGAAATGTTTACTCAGGCTATTTACCTGTTTTTAAAATTGAGTTATTTGATTCCTGCTATTTAGTATGAATTCCTTATAAATTTTGGATTTTAATGTTTATCAGATGTATAGTTATTATTTTCTTTTGTTCTTTAGGTTGTTACTTCACTGTGTTGGGAATTCCTTATAAATTTTGGATTTTAATGTTTATCAGATGTATAGTTATTATTTTCTTTTGTTCTTTAGGTTGTTACTTCACTGTGTTGGTTGTTTTCTTTGCTGTGCAGAAGCTTGTTAGTATGATTCAATTCCATGTGCCAATTCTTGCTTTTGTTGCTTCCGCTTTGGGAAATTATACACACAAAAACAATCATTGCCCAGACCAAACTCATGGAGCTTTCTCCCTATGTTTTCTTCTAGTAGTTCAACAGTTTCAGGTCTTACATTTAAGTTTTAATCATCTTGAGGTGATTTTTGTATATGATGTGAGATAAGAGTTTAATATTATACATTTGCTATCCGGTCTTTCCAACATTATTTTTGGAAAAGATTGATTCTTTGCCCATTTTGTGTTTTTGGCACCTTTGTCAAAAAACAGTTGTAAATATGTAACTTTATTGTTGCACTCTATTCTGTTCCACTGGTATAAGTTTCTGTTTTTATGAGAATACAATGCTGTTTGATTGCTATAGCTCTGTACTGCATTTTGAAATCGGGGTCTGTGATGTCTTCAGCTTTACTCTTTTTGCTGACAGTTGTTTTGGTTATTTGAGGTCTTGTGTGGCTCCATATAAATTGTAGGATTCCTTTTTCTATTTCTGTAAAAACTGATGTTAACATTTTGATAGGACGTGCATTATACCTGTAGATTGCTTTAGATGTTACGGACATTTTAACAAGATTAACTATTCAATTGCATAATCAGGAAATTTTTTCCCATCTATTTGTGACTTCTTTAATTTCTTTAATCAATGTTTTATTGATGAAAGCAATAAGCTGGTTAGAAAATGCAGAAGAACATTGAACATTATTCTACACCATGTACAAAAAAACTCAAAATTATCAAAAACTTAAGTGGAAGACCTGAAACTATAAAACTACAATTTAGTATACAATTCTTTTACTTTCTTGGCTAAATTTATTTCTATTTTTTATTTATTTTTGTAGCTATTATAATGACATTGCCATTTTGATTTTTGTCAGATAGTTTGTTGTTAATGTGGAGAACCACTGCTGATTTTTGTATATTCATTTTATTTTATGCGATTTTACTCAAACCATACCTTAGTTCTTTTTTTTTTTGAGTTGGAGTCTCATTCCGTTGCCCAGGCTGGAGTGTAGTGGCATGCTCCTGGCCACCCCAGTGTTGACCTGCTGGGCTCCAGCAGTCCTTCACCTTCAGCCTTCCAAGTAGCTGGAACTACAGGTGTGCGCTACCACGCCTAGCTAATTTTTTATTTATTGTAGAGACAATTTGCCCGGGCTGGTCTTGAACCTGCCGGCTCAGGCAATCCACTCACCCCGGCCTCCCAAAATGCTGGGATTACAACCTAAGCCACAAAGCCAAGCCCATTCCTTAGTTCTAACAGTTTCCTTCCCTTTTATTATTACTATTATTATTATTATTTTTGGTGGCGTGTTTAAGGTTTTCTATATGTAAGAGCATGTTTTCTGTATCAAAGACAATTTAACTTCTTTCTTTTCAATTTGGATGTCTTTCTTTCTCTTGCACAATTAATCTGGCTAAGACTTCTAGCACTATGTTTAAAAAAGTGATGAGATTAGGTATTCTTATTTTGGTAATGAATACAAAAATATACTTAGAAGGAATAAATTCTAATAAGTTATAGTATTCCTTAGCACAGCAGGATGATTATTGTTAACAAGAATTTATAGACTTCAAAATAACTAAAAGATTTGAAATTTTCATCACAAAGAAGTGATAAATGCTTGAGGTGATGGGTATTCCAATTATTCTAATTTGACCATTACACATGGTATACATGTATCAGTAAAACACATGTACCCTAAGTACCCTATAAATATGCACAACTATTATATATCAATTAAAATATAATAAATATCTCAAATAAACAACTCAATTTATAACGGTAAAATGAAGAACAAACTAAACTCAGAGATAGCAGATAAAAGGACATAATAAAAATCAGAGCAGAAATAAATAATATAGAGGCCAGAAAGCAATAGTAAAAACTGAGAAAACTAAGAGTTGGTTTTTGCAGAGACAAATAAAATTGAGAAGACTTTAGCTAGACTAACAGAGTAAAGGCTCAAATAAAACTATAAATAAAAGGGAAACATTACAACTCATATCCAAGAAATACAAACAATCATAATAGACAACTAGACACAATTATATACCCCCAAATTGAACAACCTGGAAAATATGGGCAAATTCCTGGACACACACAAACTGTCAAGACTGAAGCACAAAAAATTGAAAATCTGAACAGACAAATAATAATAAGGGGATTGAATCAGTAATTAAATGTCTCCCATCAAAGAAAAGCCCAAGACCAGATGGTGCCACTGCTGAATTCTTCCAAATATTTAAAAAAGAACTAATACCAATATTTCTCAAACCCTTCAAAAAATCTGAAGATGGAATACTTCCAAACTCATTTTACATAGCCAGCATTACTCTGATACCAGAGTCAGACAAGGACACTACAAGAAAAGAAAACAACAGGCAAATAGCACTAATAAACATAGATATAAAAATTCTCAACAAAATGCTAGTGCACTGAATTTATGAGCACATTAAAAAAAATTCATCATTATCCTGTCAGATTTATCTCGGGTATGCAAAGATGGTTCAACATACATAAATCTATAAATGTGATATACCACATTAACAGAATAAAGGACAAAAACCATATGATCATCTCAATAGTTGAAAAAAAAGCAATTGACAAAAAATTCATCTTTTCATGATTAATATCTCTCAGCAAATTAAGTGTACAAGGAATGTACATCATCACTATTTTCTTTTCTTATTTTTCTGCATGTCTATTTACTTCAAGGTGACTAGTCTAGTGTTTACAAAGTATCACAGAATTTAACAATATTGGTGAACACCGAATATGATAATATTTGCATAGTACACTATGGCAATTTGGTGAGTCTGTTTGAGGTTAAAGGCAACAAACTCAGGGATTTTGGTTGCCTCTGGGTTTGTCCTAGCCTCCATAAGGACGGAGAGGATCAATACCACAAGCAACCTTAATCATTTGATGCACAATCTTGTGAAGATCTGTATTAACAAAGGTCAACAATGTTCACAATGGCCTCACAGCTTATTCTGCAAGGGTAGACGTTTTCTGAAAGGAGTTGTGTTTTGGAGACTAATATTACCAGTATAATAAAACATGTCTAGAATAAATATATTTAATGTTAACATTATCTCCACGTTAAATTCAGATTTGGGATGTGCAGCTACTCCCTGACAGCTAAGCAAAGTAGTATACCTAAGTTTTTGTTGATTTGAATGGAGTTCTGTTTTCATCTTCAGAGTTCCCCTACAGAATGACATTTAAATCCATTATTTTCAAGTGATAGTATTCATTATGAAATGATTAAAAGGCAGAGTAGGAAAGATTTCTGATTACAGAGTATTCCCATTAAAGGGTTTTGTCCCCAAAAAAGAGGTCCAGAGCCCTCTGGTGAGCAAACTCAAACTACCAGGCTGTCCCTAAATCCATAAAATTCTCCTCAATAAACAACCCTGGTCTTATCAGTCACTATAAACCAAATCAGTTTTTTGTTAGAGAGTAACACATGAATGTTTACCAACAGGGTGTGTCTAAAAAATTGTTACAGGGAAGGTTGGGGAAAAAGCTGTTACCAATTCTGCAAAGCCAGTTGTAAAACAAACAAACCCAAAATTGTTTTAGAGGAAAGAAATAGAGGAGAAGGAGAAGTAAAAGAAGGAAGAAGAGGAGAAGGGGGAATAAAAGCAATAACTTGTTTAACTGATCTTCACAGAAATTGGAAAATCCATGTGGATTTAATGTCTTCTTGTCCTTTGAACCAATCACAAGGTCCTAGGAATTTCTTCATCTGAGGGCCACACGTCTCCTTCTTGGAAGAAGTAATGTACATTGTATCTTCAGGATGTTTGGGATTGGTGCATATATTGCACCATCTACCTCACGTGAGCTCTCTGATATTTTCTGAACCTTAAGCACAGGGGAGAGAGGGCCGGTGAAGCAGTGCAAATGTTGGAAGTCAGACGCAATATTGCTCCCATCATTGGTTGATCTCTCCTTTCTTCCCAAAGCTCTATTTTAGTGCCTCCTGCTCATGAATCAAATGTTTTCTGCTTCTGAACCACATCATGCACCTGCCTGAAGCACTGCTTAGATTTTCTCTCTGGGGTATAGTTTGTGTGAAGCCCACTGAGTTGAAAGTCCTTCAGCATTTGCTCTTTCCGACACCTGGGAGGCAGAGCCGCAGCAAACCGTTTTGTATTCTAGCCGCTAAATGTTAGAAAGTCAGATGGAGACAGAAAGTTCAAGGCCTGGCCACATTAAGCTTTGGTATCACAGTGCTGCACACTTCGACTATCATTTGTGAGGCAGAAACACTAGCTTTAGAAACATTTTACATTTAAGACATAAGAACAGCCAAATCCTCTAAGTCTTCAATTTTATTCATTCACCAGACCAAAACCATAAACCCTGTCACAAAAAATCACTTGTTCTGAGGCACTGTCCAAATGAAAGGGCAGTTTTCTTGTGTTTACAAGGAGACTGAACATGTATTCGTTCTGCTGCTAGAATACGAATGTGAGAAAAAGAGCCTGGAATAGTATGTCTAGTTCATTGTTTTGTGAAAAGGCTACAGGGATGATAGTACCAGTGGGAATTTGGCTTTGATATGGTAAAACATTTATCCTGAAATCCAAAATGTAGAAACTCAAATAACAAGATTTTTTTCTGAGTCTCATAAAATGGTAATTGAGGAGAAATATCCTGGCCTGCTAGGAAGAGACCAGGCTTTACATTAGCATGAAGTAGAGAAGGGGAGATCGATACGGGCTCAGCTACCCTCTCGCTGTAGGAAACTGGGGAATTATTTTGCCTTCTCTGAACTTAAGTTTCCTTATCAGCAATATGTAGCTAATTCTATCTGACTTTTAGGATTACTGTAACATTTGTTAAATATTTACGATGCTTGCCTGATTATGACCTTAAGCACTATAAATTCCTTAATAATGTATCTTTATGAAAATAAAACACAATATGTTTTCCTGATGGTATAGTGCTTGGCATTCAGAATGCATTGGCAAAATCCAAGCCTTTTTGAAAGCCAGATCTTTGCAAAGCGTTATGGAAGAATGTGTTCTTGCTTAATTCATTTATTTACTTAAATAAACTTAATCACCCACTAGGCACTCAGCACCTCCCTGAGACCAGTTTAGTGGATGATCTATCCTTGCAATCTATTCATTAATTCAAGCATTTGAGAAATGTAGGGCAAAATTTTGGGACAAATTAAAAATCTCAACCTAAAGTTTCTCTTTTAGAAGATGGCTTATAGAGCTTTAAGCCAAATTCATATATTTTTGAGATAATGTCGTTACTTTAAAGAAAGTATGTTAAGATAACTAAAATGTGCTGAAAAATTCTATGAGCATAAGGAAAATTTAAACACGTTTTCTATAATGATTGGATGAAAATAAGACCCTATCCCACATGTGGGTGGAGCCCTGAGACAGAGCTCTCTGTTCTAGGCAATTAAGCACTTATAGACTAAAGAGGAAAATTTGGAAACTCATTATTTTTTTGTTAATGAAACAGAGATATTTTATAATGTAATGGGAGCCTTTGCTGCAGCCTTACAGCCAGGAGTCCTAAAGGCTCTGCCCTAAACTGTTTGAAGTCACAGTGACTTTTCCAATCTTTCCTTCAAGATAAACATTTCAAAAGCCTAGTTACAATCGTCATTAGCAAAATACTCTGATTACCTTCTGAACCATGCGTTTTTAACTACTAAATCTGCTCTGACATTATGTCTCTGTAATCTATGCTTTCTATTTAGTCTCTGTGTCTCAGGAGCCCTACTCCCAGATCAGCCAAAGTTTCTGCAATTATCCATCCCTCTCAGTAAAGGTTGGGTGCAGAGCCACCTACCTGCCAGTGCATATTTGTGTGGAACCTTTATTAATTGCCCTGGGGAGCTCCATCGAACCCTTTATAGTTGTAAATTTCATGCTTACAAAAATTTCTTCTTCTTCTCTAATTTTACATGCCAGCTCACCTGCCTCTCTTTTCTTACTGCCAGCACTGACATCTTAGCTTTGACTCTATTCGGAGCTGGAGCAGAATGGCATGGAATAAATTCAATTCTTGTCTTAGTTTTCCTAACACATTAAGTCTGTCACCCTCTTTTAGTGTGTGTTCAATCAGAATACCCTAGGTCTCCATTTCTAATTGTTTAGGCAATGTATCCTCCAGTGCCTTCTGCCTTCAGGTTACTGAAGGAATGGAAAGTTTTTCTCCCCTGATATCCCAGGAAGCATTGTAACGATGGACAATGAAATTTGTAAGGACAGTCCAGAGTTGAACAATTTATGTGAGATAAAAATAAAGAAGTTCATAGTGTTTCTTTATCTGACAGAGTGGAACAATCATTATTAATAAAGTTTACTTGTAGGAATTATCCACAGCCTTAAAGAAACACTAGAAACTTAGAGAGACATAATGCTGTTGTTCATACAACTGGCCTTAGAGCCAATTGAGTGAGTTTCAGAGTAAATGTTAGCCCATGCACTAGCTGAATAACCTCTATATGAACCTTTTATCCTTCGTTTATAAAATGAGGATAATAATTCCTATTAAACCCTGTTTCAGTGTTGCTGTGGGAATCAAATGAAAATGCATTAAAAAGTGATTTGAAATGTGAAAAGCATAACCAAATGGCAATTCAATAATACTGTTAGATCCTAAAATTTGTCATGTTAAAAGGGGAATATGTAACATCAGAAACAGCGGCTTTCCTTTAAAAAATTAATTACTTTTCAATCAGATAGAATCCTACACATTGTGGATAAGCAAGAAAAATGCATTGAATTAAAATCCATGTCAGTGGTAAATAAATTTGAAACTCATTTAATACTTGTGTGAACCTGAGAGAGTTCTTTAGTTTCTCAAAGTCTCAGGACTTTGTTTTGTTTTTCCATAAAATTAAGATGATGTGAGTATGTACTTTATAAGGTTATGAATATTAAAGCAATGGTCTAGATGTTTGTGTTTCTCCAGAATTCATATGTTGAAAACTAACCCTCATGGTGATGGTATTAAGAGATGGAACTTTGAAAGGTGATTAGGCCATGAGGGTGGAGCCTTAGTAAATGCGGATAGTGACCCATAAAAGAGGCTCTGAGGAGCTTATTCACCCCTCTAACCATATGCGAATACATAAAAGGTGTCATCTGTGAGGAACGGGCCCTCATCCAACAGCAAATCTATTGGCTCTTTAGACTTTGACTTCTCGGCCTCCAGAACTGAGAGCAATGCATTCCTGTTGTCCATAACTTACCTAGGCTGAGGTATTTTGTTCTAGCAGTCCAAATGGACTGAGGCAGTGAACTAACAAATGCTTAACATAGTGCCTGGCACATAGCACTCAAATAATGGTTTTAAATATATATGCTGATTTGGCCACAGGGAAGAGATTATCTTGGGCAATTAAAAAAGATTTAGATACAATTGCATCTCTGAACTAGGCATTTAATTAATTAATTAATTTTTACTTTGTATATCAGTTTTTTAAATTGAGATAAAACTCGCATACTATTGTGGGTTTATTAGTGTCTTCCCTAAAATTCATGTTCGCTGAAACCTCAGAATGTGAACTTATTTGGAAATAGAGTATTTTCATATTTAAATTAATATCTCAAGATAGATTTATCCTGGATTTAGTGTCCCTAAGTTCAATGACTAGTAGACCCGCCTGGGCAACTTGGTGAGACCTCATCTCTACAATAAATCAAAAAATTAGCCGGGCGTGGTAGCACGTGCCTGTAGTTCCAGCTACTTGGAAGGCTGAGGCGGAAGGATCACCGGAGCCCAGCAGGTCAAGGCAGCGGAGGCCCGGAACGGCCACTGCACTCCAGTCTGGGTGACAGAGTGAGACTCCAACTCAAAAAAAACCAAACCAAAACAAAAAAACACACCAATGACTGGTGTCTTTACAAAAGAAAAGAGGAGCTCTCTCTCTCTCTCTGTCTCTGTCTCTGTCTCTCTCTCTCTCTGTCTCTCTCTCTCTCTCTCTTTCACACACACACACACACACACACACACACACACACACAGACACACACACACACAGAAAGATAGAAAGAAACACACACAGGGACAATACCATGTTAATAGAGATACAGAGATTGTCTGCCACAGATAAGGAACATTAAGAGCCACGAGAAGCTGAAAGAGGCAAAAGATTCTCCTATGCTTTCAGAGAAACTATGTCCTTGCTAACATTCTGCTATTGAACTTTCGATTTCTGGAACTGTGTGAAAATAAATGCCTCTTGTTTGAAGCCACAAAGCTGTGGTTATAGGTTATGGCAACCCTAAAAACCTAATGCATATGTTGGTACAGAAAAATGTGCTGCTACTATAACAAATACCTATAAATATGTAAGTGACTTTGGGATTAGCAACTGGATAGAGATTGGAAGTATTTTCAGGTGCTTGATAAAAAGCCTTGATTACCTTAAAGAGTAAGTTGTTAGAAATATAAAAAATAAAGGCAATTTGGGTGAGGGCTCAGATAAAAATGAGGATTATGACAGCTAAAGCCTCTATTGCCTTAGAGAACGTATGCTATCATAAATAAAATGATAGAACAAATATGAACATTAAAAGTGCTTCTGGTGGGATGTCAGATAGAAATGAGAAAAATGTTATTGGATATTATTGGAAAGGTGATCCTTGTTATAAAGTGAGCGAAAACTTGGCTTAATTACATTCTACAGCTGGGTGGAAAGCAGACTTGTAAGTGATAAACTTGTATATTTAGCTGAGGAGATTTCCAAGAAAACTGTGGTCTTATTTCCTTACTGTTTAGAGTTAAATGTGAGAGGGAAGAGATAAATTGAAGGGATAGTTAAGCAAAGAGGAACGATCTAATTAAGTCTTGTGAGGTTCTTGGTCTATACAGATTTCAAAGGATTCTAAAATTAGTACATTCTGGAGAGAATGCCAAAAACGTGGCTGGACAGCTGTCTTGGTTTGTTTTCTCCTGCTATAACAGAGTATCACAGATTTGGTAATTTATAAAGAACAGAAGTTTATTTGGCCATAATTTTGAAGGCTGGGAAGTTCAAGAACATGGTGCCAATATCTAGCAAGGTTCACCCTATGGCAGAATGCAACAAGTGAATGCTCTCATGCTAGACAGGGAAAAACAAAATGGGACCCCAAATTATCTTTTTTATTGAGAACACACCCCTGTGATAACTAATCACCTTCCAAGATAATGGCATCAATCCATTCATAAGAGTAGAATACTCATGGCCTAATCACCTCATTAAAGTCCCCATCTCTTAATACCCTTACAATGGCAATGATCTTTGCAACACATGAATTTGAGGGACACATCCAAACTGTAACAACAGCTTTTTGTTGAAAGATTAGGTGTGTGACTCCTGAACTCAATTAACCAATTTAGCAGAAGCAGACATAGAATAATCCAGAAAGGAACTCTTAAGAACCTTTTTGTCTAATGGTGGGTATCCTCTTGACATACATAAGAGGACCACAAGATATTGAGATTATACCAGAAAAACAAACAAAACAAAACAACAACAAAAACTGTGTATCGAGACTGACAGATACAGCAGTAGTTTAACAAGAGGTGATCAGACTTCCAAAATCCTATAGACAGAAAACAAGCTGACAGAGCTTCTCTGGAACAACCTGTGCTAAATGTCAAGAAAAAGGAAATATGATTCCAAAGATAGAGCCATGGGCACAGAGGGTGAGACTGCCACCACCAAGGGTTCAGAGAAAGGAATATCAAGAATAGAGTATTATTTTCAGACCCCCAAGACCTAATTAAATTTGCCCTGCCGGGTTTCAGACTTGCTTGAGGCCAGTGACCCTATACTACTTCCATTATCTCCTTTTTGGAGTAGAAATGTCTATCATATGCCTACCCAACCATTGTATTTTGGAAGTATATAAGTTTTTTTTTCCCCTAATTTCAAGAGCCACAGATAGAGAGGGATTATGTCCCAGGATAGATCACAGGCAAAGTACCACCCCTACCTGATTTGGAGACCTTAGACAATGAGATCTGGTACCCAGTGAGTTGATGATATTTCTATTAATTTAAGAGTTAGAGTTCATGTCAAAATTAGTTAAGACTTTTTAGGATATTGGGACTAGTGAGTATATTTTGCATATGGGAAAGTCATGAATTTGGGGAAGACAGAGGGCAGCCTGTTGTGTGTTCAACAGTGTCTCTCCAAAATGCATGTTCACCTATAACTTCAGGATGCAGCTTTTTTGGAAATGGGATTTTCACAGATTTAGTTAGTTAAGGATCTCATAATAAAATATTCAAGGTTAGGGAGCATCCTAAGACTTTGATTTTTGGACCTCTGGACTTAAGAACTGTGAGAAAATAAATTTCTGCTGTTTTAAGCCACCAAGTTGCATTCATTGGTTATGTCACCCCTAGAAAGCAAATCCATATAACAAAAAAAAATCACCCTTTTAAATGGTACAATTCAGAAGGTTTGAGTATACTCACAAAGGTGTGCACTAATTCCCAAACATCTTCATCATACACATCCTAAACCCATACCTATTCATAGTCCTGCCCATGCTTTCCTTTTCCCAGCCTCTGACAGCCACAAATCTACTTTCTGTTTCTATGAACTTGCCAGACCTGGACATTTCATATACATGGAATCATGCAATATGTGACCTTTTGTGTCTGGTTTCCATTATTTAACGTGCTCTGATATTGAACCTTGTCGTAGCATGTATCAGTCATACCTGAATAATATTCTGCTGTAAGGGTATGTCACATGTTATTTATCAACTCACTAACTGATGAATATTTATGAGATTGTTTCATATGTGAGCTATGATAAATAATACTGCTTATAAACAAGTTTTAAGTGGAGATACATTTCTGTTCTTTTGAGTACATACTTAATAATGGAATTACCAGGTCATACAGTTTCCCTATCTTTAAGTTTGTTTAGGAACTACCAAACTGTTTCCAGAGCCGCTGTACCATGTTATATTCCCACCAACATTGTATAAGTGTTCAAATTTCTCTGTATCTTACCGACACTTGTTATTTCCCATCTATTGATTACAGTCATCCTACTGGGTATGAAGTGGCATCTTATTGTATTTTCAATTTGAATTTCCCTAATGATTAGTGACATTTTTCCCTGTGTTTATTGGTTGTCTATCTTCTACAAACAGCTTATTTACATAGTGCCATTTTTAATTGGATTATTTACTCTTTTATTGTTGAGCTACAAGAGCTCTTTCTATATGATGATTTTGTGGGTTGTCTTTTCACTTCTTAATGGTATCTTTTGCTACACAAAAGTTTTTGTTTTATTTTCTAATTTTGAGGAAGTCCAATTTTTTGGGGGGGTCACATGTTTTTGATGTCGTATCTAAAATACCTTGGCCTAATCTAATGTCACAGGCTTATATTTCATACCAGTTTTTTCTAATAGCTTTTTTTTTTGGTTTTATATAGATTTACCGTATATAAGATCACATTCTGCAAACAGAGATATTTTTTGCTCTTCCTTTTAAATATAGGTGCCTTTGTTGTCATTTTCTGATTTCAGGAGAGAGATTTCAGTCTTTCACCATTAACTATGATGTTAGTCATGAGTTTTTTTGTAGATGTCCTTTATTAGCTTGAGAAAATTTCCATTTATTACAAGTGTTTTTAGTGCTTTTATCATAAAAGGGTAATAAGTTTTGTGAAATATCTTTTCTGAGTCTACTGAAATTGTCAAGTTTTTGTCTGTTATTCTATAAATACAGCATATTTTATTATAATTTTTGTGTTAAGCACACTGCATTCTTGGGATACATTCTGCTTAAGCACAGTGTAAAATTGCTTTTATATGTTGCTGAATTCAACTTACTTGCTATTTTCTTGAGAATTCTATGTCTGTAGTCATGAAATATTGGCCTATATTTTGTCTAGTTTTAGTATTAGTATAATACTGGTTGAATAAAATGAGTTGTAAAATGTCCTATATTCTTCAATTTTTTGAAAGATTTTGTGAAGAATTATATGAATTGTTTTTTAAATATTGGGTAGAATTCACAAGTGCAGTCATCTGTTTCTTGGCTTCTCTTTGTGAATAATTTTTTGCTATGAACTTAATCACTTTTAATAAAGATTTAGTCAAATTCTTTACTTTATCTTGGGTCTGTCGAGTAATTTGTCTTTTCAGGAATTTGTCTATTTTATATGAGCTGTACATTTTGTTAACGTACAGTTGCCTTATAATATTCTTCTTTCTTTGAAGTCAGCAGTACTGTTCACTCTTTCATTCCTGATTTTAGAAATTTGTGTTTTTATGTTTTTACCAGTTTATTTAGCTAAGGGTTTTTCTATTTTGTCAGTCTTTCCAAAGAACCAATTTAGGTTTCATCAGTTTTCTCTGTTGATTTTCTGTTTTCTAATTATTTTAAGTCCATTCTAACCTCTTTATTTATTTACTTCTGGTTCTTGCTCTCATTTCTTAAACTGAAAGCTTGATTATTGATTTGAGTTATTTATGTTGCGCAATAAATTTTCCTTTCTAAACCCTGCCTAAGCTGCATTCTACAGTTTTTATATGTTGTATTTTCATTTTCATTCAATCCAAAGTATTTTCTAGTTATACTTGTGATACTCTATTTGACTTATTGGTTATTTAGATATGTGTTATGTAACTTCTGCATATTTTTGAATGTTTTTCTTGTTTTGATGTTGTTGTTTAGTGACTTTTCTAAACTAATTCTGTAAAATCATAATTCTTTATCATGTATGATCATTTAAGTTTCTGCTCAGTTCAGTAGTCAACTACTGACTGGACAGAGATTTTTCTTTTTTTTTATGTTATATTTTTTTATTGTGATATTGAGGGGTACAGTTAAGGGTTAGGTACACAAATATGACTAGTTCAGACACCCTTGTTGATAAGAAGTGTTCTCCCATCCCCAGACAGGTATTTACTGCCATTAACCCCTTCCCTTATCCTTCTCCTGCCCCCCACAGTTTCCCACCACTGTCAGTCATTTTCTTGTGGTAATACGTTGAATGATCAAGGTCTACTATATGAGTGAGAACATGTGGTACTCAGTTTTTTGTTTCTGTGAGAGGTCACTCAGTATTATAGGCTCTAGTTCCATCCAGGTTGCTGCGAAATTCATGATTTCGTTCTTTTTTATGGCTGCGTAGTATTCCATTGTGTATATGTACCACATTTTTTTAATCCAGTCCTCTTTTGATGGACAGCAAGTTTGCTTCCAGGTTCTTGCTA
>CAUYQG010019684.1:0-11435 GCA_963574415.1 Tarsius wallacei | reverse complement strand
TCTTTGATTTATTTGAGCAGTGTTTTGTAGTTTTCATCATAAAGGTCTTTGACGTTTCTGGTTAGGAAGATGCCAAGGTATTTCATTTTTTGTGTGGCTATTGTGAATGGAATTGTGCTTTTTATTTGGGTTTCTGTTTGTTTATTGTTGGTGTATAGGAATGTGACTGACTTTTGCACATTTATTTTATACCCTGAGATTTTGCCAAAGTTCTTTATCAGTGCAAGGAGGTTTTTGACAGACTCTCTTGGGTTTTCGAGGTATAGAATCATGTCATCTGCAAAGAGAAGTAATTTAGCTTTCTCTTTGCCTATTTGGATACCCCTGATTTCCTTCTCTTATCTGATTGCTCTAGCTAGAACTTCCAATACTATGTTGAATAGGAAAGATGAAAGTGAGCATTTTTGTTTTGTTCTGGTTTTCAGGGGAAATGGTTCCCATTTCCACCATCAGAAATGCAAAAGATAAAGTCACAACTGACCCTGAAGAAATACAAAAGATTATCAGAGATTACTATGTACACCTGTATGGAAACAAACTAGAAAACCTAAATGAAATGGAGTACTTTCTTACATCACACAACCTCCCCAGGTTGAAACAAGAAGACATTGAGACCCTATGTAGACAAATAACAACCCAAGAAATCAACTATGTCATAAGAAAACTTCCTACAAAAAAAAAAGCCCTGGACCAATGGTTTTCCAACATAATTCCACAAAACATACAAGGAGGAGCTGATGCCAATCCTATTGAAAGCATTATAGGTAATTGAGAAAGATGGAAATCTTTCACTCTCAAGTCATTTGATGAAGCTGACATCACATTGATACTCAAACTGGGTAAAGATCCAACAAAGAAAGAGAACCTCAGGCCAATCCTTGATGAACATAGACGTTAACATTCTCAACAAGATTCTTGCAAACTAGATCCAAAAACACATCTCAACAATCATCCACCATGACCAAGTAGGCTTAATCCCCAAGTTGCAGGGCTAGTTCAACATCTGCAAGATCATAAACATAATTAAATGCATCAACAGATGTAAAGACAAAAAACACATGATTATATCATTAGACACGGAAGAAGCTTTTCATAAAATCCAGCATCCTTTCTTGATAAAAACCCTCAAACATCTAGTCAATAATGAAACATACCTCAAAATAGTAAGAGCCATCTATGAGAAACCCACAGCTAACATGCTGCCAAACTTATTCCATTTTTAGGGCTCTTTCTTTATGATATAAGTCTTAGCTTCTGACCTATATTTTTTTATTCTACATGAACAACTTCCTTTGACATTTCTTGAAAGGCAAATTTATTGGTGGCAAATTTTTTTAATTTTTGTTTTTATAAGAAAGTATTTCTACTTCAATTTGAAGTATATTTTCACTGGATATAAAATTCTAGATTTTTCTCTTTTATTTAAACACTTTAAATATTTTCCTTTACACTTGTCTTGCTTGCATAGTTATTGAAGAGATGTCACATACTTTTTATTTTTTTACTTCTATAGACGATGATTTTTCTCTTTCTCTTCTTTCAAGTTTTTGTTTTCTTTTCCATTTTTTCAATTTGATTATGATATGGACAAATTTATATTTTTGAGATACATCTTGTTTGGTGTATTCTGAATTTTCTGTATCTGTGCTTTAGTGTCTGACATTAATTTGGGAACATTTTTGGTCATTATGCATATGTTGCATCTTTTGCAATTGTCTCTCAGATCTTGAATATTCTGGTCCATTTTATTTTTTTCTCTTTTCATTTTAGTTTTGAAAGTGTCTTTTGACATATCTTCAAGTTCACTGATTCTGTCCTCAGCTGTGTCTGTGACACAATCATCTAACACTGTAGTCTCAGAACTTACTCCTGTTAAGCGACACATGACTGTAGTTTTTTAAAAGTCAGCCCTTGTTAATAAGAACGGAATGCTTTGGGGACTTGCTAAGGTGGCTCTCTCTCTCTCTCTCTCTCTCTCTCTCTCTCTCTCTCTTTGCTAGAAGCATGAGGTGATTTTCTCCAGTTTTCACCATGAGAATGTAATGTAAAGTGTGGTCTACTTATGAAACTTCCAAAATTGTTCTTCATTTACTATGAATTTTAATCTTTTTGTTTTGTATTCTTAGTATTTACAAAACTTTGCTTACATTACTTATCTGTTCCTGTATGTTATCTATATTTTCTAATAAAGACCTTAGCATACTAACCATTGTTATTTAAATTGCTGCCCTAATAATTTCAACATTTCTAATATACCTGAGTCTGGTTTTGATGCTTTCTCATCCTTTCAAGCTATGTTCTTTGCCCTTTATTTTGCCTTGTCACTTTCTGTTGCAAGCTAAACAAGTTGTACTGGGTAAATGTAATTGTAGTAAATGGACCTTTAGTGATGTGTTTGTTAGGTGTAGAGGGAGGAGAAGCATTCTATAGCCTCATGTTTAGGTGTCAATATTTTTATGAGCCTGTGCCCCTGGACTTAATGTTCACAAGTGCTTTTAGTCCTTCCCTTTCTTAGGTGGAGACTAGAAAGCTAAAGGAGGCTGGAATTGAATATTTCCCTTCTACCATATGAAAGGTTAAAATAGACTTCAGTCCAATATTTCCCATCCCCCCGTTAAAAGCTATTAATGGCAAGAGTTGGGTATTACCCTTACACAGGTCAATTAGGCTCTAGTAAAACCTTAGTCTGTTAATTCAAAATGAATTAAAGACCTATATATAAGACAAATTATATGGATGTCTGAGACAGAAGGATCACCTAAGTCCAGCAGGTCAAGGCTGCAGTGGCCGTGAGCATGCCACTGCACTCCAGCCTTGGCAGCAAGAGTGAGATTCCAATTCAAAAAAGAAAAAAAAAGAGAAATTATAAAATTAATACAAGAAAATATAAGTGAAAAACTGCACCATATTGGTTTGGGTGTTTTTTTTTGGATTTGACCCCCAAAAGCACAGGTAACAAAAGCAAAAACAGACAAACAGGATTACATCAAACTAAAAAGCTTCTTCACTGCAAATAAAACAATCAGCAGTGTGAAGAGACAAGTTATGAACTGGAAGAAAATATTTGCAAGCCATTTGATAAGGGGTTAATATCCAAAATATGTAAGGAATTAAAACAACTTAATAGCAAGAAACCAAATAATTCAATTAGAAAATGGCCAAGGGAACTAACTAGACATTTCTTAAAAGACATACTAATGTCTAATAGGTATATGAAAAAACTCTCATCATCGCTAATCATTGGGGAAATACAAGCTAAAAACACAATGATATATTTTCTCACACTTGTCTTAATAACTATTATGGAAAAGATGAAAAACAAGTGTTTGTGAAGGTATGGAGAAAATACAACACTTGTATACTGTGGATGAAAATGTAAATTAGTAAAATCATTATGGAAAACTGTATGGAGGTTTCTCAAAAACTAAAAATATAATTATTATGTGATCCAACATTCTCACTTCTGGGTATTTACTTAAAAGATTTGAAAACAGTTTGCCACGGAGATGTCTACATGCCTATGTTTATTGGCCAACTATTCACAGCAGCCAAATTATAGAATCAATTAAATTATGCATACCAAAAAATGAATGGATTAAAATATGTTAATGATACATGATAAAATACTATTCAGCCTTAAAAGAAAGAAAATTTTGTTATTTGCAATAACATGGATGAAATTAGAGGACATTATGCCAAGTGATATAACTCAGGCACAGAAAGACTGCATGCTCTCACTTATATGTGGACTCAACAATAATTGAACTGATAGAACCAGAATGTAGAATGGTGACTAAAATACTGAGGGGTCGGGAAAGTGGGGAGATGATGGTCAAAGTGTCCAAAATCTCAGGCAGGAGGAATAAGATTTTAAAAACATATCCTCTGTACAACACAGTGAATATGGTATATAGTATATAGTACATTTCAAATTGTAAGAGAGTAAATTTCAAGTTCATACCACAAAAAATGATAAGTATTTAATGTAATGAATATGTTAATTAGCTTGATTTAATTATTATGCATTTTACTTATAAATCATAACAACACTTTTAGCTCCAAAATTTGTAAAATTATAAATTGTCAATTTATAATGAAATGTTTTTTTAAAAGGAAAAAATAAAAGCAATATGAACAAAAGCATAAACGATAAAACTCCTCTAAGTTATCTGTGAAAGTTTCCAGAGGATATAAAGTACCCTTTATGAGGAGAATACATAAGACAACACTTCCAATTATATTATTTAGTGTTGGACATTACTGGTTGGATGTGGAGGAACTATCATACTCAGTGGGATTATGAAAATATTAGGTGACTTCTGCTTCTTTTGTCTACTGATACATCTACAATAACTTATTACTCCTTCCACCAACATCATTTTTTTTAGAGACACAGTAGCAGGTTTGATTCCCCACAAGATAGTCACTAAGATGATGTTAAGAATGAAAAATATTCTTGGAAAGTAAAACTTATGAAGGGAAAGTCAAGAAGCAATGTTAGGCAGGTAGAGGAATCAGATGACAATCCAGTTCTGGCAAAATCTCTGCCAGCCCAACAGGGAGCACAAAAGCAAAGATTCTCATTAGAGGCATCGCTGGTGGAATGGTAATGGGTAGACCTTTGTACCACTAATTTGCTTAGTTATTGTTGTGGTAGAACCTGAATAAATTAACAGCTGGAGATTTTTCAGCTAATTACTCTCCTTAGCTGAGCAGTGAGTTTTGGGAATCCATGCACAACATTTTCAAGATTCCAGAGCCACTTCATTTTCCTACCAAACACTAAAGTTTCATTCAAACCTTTATTGAAATTTCTGTCATGTTATGTCTGTGTCATTGCCATTACAAATTCATAGAAGTACTTTATTTAGTTATACAGTCAGAGGAAGAGTCTCTCTCTCTGTCTCTTTCTCTGCCTCTTTCTCTCTCTCATCTTTAGCAATGCAGTTTATGCCTTGACTCAGAGATTTTACTCTTTAAACTTACTTGTCAGACTTCTTCTTTTAGTAGAATGAATTGATTTTCAAAAGTCTTCTTTATTCTGATGCAGATTTTTCAGATCAGCCTGGTGTGTCAGCTCAAGGTCGGCCAGCCAAGCCCCAGAGAGAGTCATTGAGGGGCTGGTAAGACTAACCCCAGAAGTGTCAGCTCTAATGGGTTAGTAAGCCAAGCCCTGAGATTGCTGCAATTCACGGGGCTGGTGAACCAAACCCTGAGAGTGTTGCTGGTTCCGTGAGCTGGCAAGCCTAGCCCCCTGGGTGTCTCAGCTTCAGAGTCTCACCGTCTTCTGGCAGCTCTCCTGGTTCAGTCGACTCCTTCGGCTGACAAGCCAGCCTCTGGGGTGCTTGATTTTTCAGCTCCCAGGATCTTCTGCAGCTCTTCAGGTCGCACCTCTTCAGAGTTGAGGTTCTTGTCTCATGCCCAGGAAGAATGAGGGACACTAATGGCTGGAAAGAGAGAAAGCAGGATTTATTGAGAGGACAGAGGAGCTCCCACAGTGGGAGGGGACCCGAAGAGGTTGCCTGTCTGGGGCAAAAACCTGGTGCTTATGTAGCCCTAAGTCCAAGCCGATAGACTAGCACTAGCTGTGAGCTGTTGCTGTTCTGATTGGTCAGTATTAAGGACCAATTGGCAGGAGGTAGGGGCCTAATGGTGAGCTGATTGGTTGCTTTTCAATTCCAGCAGTGAGTACTTAAGCTCTAGCTTGAGAAGCTTGTTTGCCAACGCCGAGCCTCAGAAGCCTGTCAGAAGTTCATTGCATTGTTACCAGAGGACCCACCTGTCTGTCTGCCTAGCCTTTTCTAGCTATCTCCAGTCTTAATTCCATAAACAAAGACCTATTAACTATCCCACTCATTTGTCAGATAATACAGAAATGTGTTTCTATTCCACATTGTGTTCAAGCTTATGTTCTTGCCACACTTCAATATTGTTAACAAAGTAGTTATTTTACATGATTTGTTTTATAAAGCTTATTTTATATGAAAAAAACATTGCAGTTGAAGGCTAAGTTGCTTATTCATCATTTCTTACAGCTAATTGTAGACAAATATAAGTTCTGATTTTTAAATTCTGAATCTTCAAATATTTGATTTTTATTTGCCATATGTAAGACTTAAGGATCTTCTAAATAAATCATTAATGTGTTTTATGGTGTAGTGATACTCAATGCATTAAGAAAACTCTGACAGTATATAACATTATTGATCTGTAGTAATTGTGCCAAGTTACAATGCTACATCAATCTTAAATGCTGCTACTTTGTCTTTGGACATGAATTACAACTAGAGGGGGACAAAGGATTATCCATGGACTAGTCAATAACTGAATGTTAATATCAAAAAATGAACTTATATCAGGACCTCTTGTAGCCTTGAGACCTAAAAAAATATGATACACAAATACTCTAGAAAGTCTTAGTGGTTTAAAGAGAATAAAAGAAAAACAGTTAAAATTATTAAGTCATTGTAACTTTTTGAAAAATTTACTAAACTCCTCTGACTGCAATATAAATTTATGCTATAATGTTGGCAATTATAGGCAGTATTAATGAATATTATTTGGAAATGAAAGAAGAATGGAAAAGTTGATATCTAGCTACACACAAAGTCACATGAATATATATATTCATGTAAATTAAAAATATAATATTGTTAGAATATCACATGGCTTTTTAGTACTGCACTAACCTCTTGATACCATAAAAGGATAGGTACTGATAATTCTGTGAAATGTAAGGTTTAGTTATTGAACTCATGTTGCTTTATAACTTTACCTTCATTCAAATGTCATTGAAATCCATACAAAGTTACAGAAGGTATGCCTACTAATAAACTTTTATTAGTTGCATTTTTGCATTAAGATTTCAGAATGTAGCAGCAAACTCAAGGTGAAAATTTGATATCTTCAGAAGTGTACCAAACTTGATTAAATGCAGTCAGCTTTCAAAGACCATTGGGAAACAAACAGATAAACATGAAATGGTTGACGTCATTTTGTTCAGTTAATTATTACTGACATTCATATACTGTTCATAATTTAGCTTAAAAAATTCAACCTTGCAAAGATTTTTCCATAAGGCATCTAATAACATTTAAAGAAAAATAAAACTTTGTGCTATGCTCTCAAATATAAATTAGAATGCTCTGCATGTGACTATCATAGAGCAAAATTACAATGCAATTGAAATTCACAAAGGGGATGAATTTTTGTTTCAGACTCTGTTTCCATTTTGTGAACTATTTATATTGATTTTGTTTAGGTCATGACAATAGCATTTCTATTATTATACCTGTTATTTTAATGTCTAAATTGAAATTTAAAATTAAAAGTATAAAACTGTAACAAAGCAAATAGAGTGGTGGGTGGGATTTTTAACTAGAGTGGGGTAAAAAGATTTGTTAATTTTTTCCCCCCAAACGAGTGAAAAATTAAAAAAATATTGAAAATCAATTCATAAATTTATTAAAGTCAAATAAATCAAGTGGTTATTTATGAAGCACTAGAAATGCAGTTAATGAGAGAGCAAGAACTGGAGCATTACCAGGGCAGAGCTGGCTATGAAAAGAAGTAGAAGAAGTTCATACTTGGATATATTATTGTTCAACTGCTAAATGTGAGAGAGGAAAAAAAACTTTTAAAGTAAGATTAAAACAATTTATGCAAAGAATTCACAACACATCTGACAGATAACTTCCAATAAAAATATGGAGCATAAAAGGTAGTGGGATGATCCACTTAATGTGGTAAAAAAAAATACTACTAAGTAGTAACTAACTATTCAGCAAAATTATAATTGAAAAAGAAAAGTAAAATAAAATTACAGATAAACAAAAAATTAGGTATTTTGTTAGTAACATTAATTTAGGCTGAAAGATTATGTCATAAAATGGTAACTTGAATACAAGGGAAGAATGAAAGAGCACATGAAATAGTAGGTAGGCAAATATAAAAGCCTATCTGAACATAATTTTATCTACGTTTAATTTCTTTATAAAAATAAAATTGTATACAACAATACGTGTTGTACTGCATTGTTAGGTTGATAACACATATAGCAAATAAGATATACACACACACACACACACACACACACACACACATATATATGATATACCATAGCAAAAAGAAGAGATAAAATAGTTTCATAATGCAAAAAACTTCCAATATTTTACCAGAATTAAGTCAGTATTCACCTAAAGTATATGGGTATAGATTTTTTTTTTTTCGAGTTGGTCTCACTCTGTCACCCAGACTGGAGTGCAGTGGCCGCTTGCGGCCACCGCGGCCTCAACCTGCTGGGCTCCAACGATCCTTCCCTTTTAGCCTTCCAAGTAGCTGGAACTACAGGCACGCGCTACCATGCCCAGCTAATTTTTTGATTTATTGTAGAGATGAGGTCTCGCCAAGTTGCCCAGGTGAGTCTCGAGCCCGCAGGCTCAGGCAATCCACTCACCTCAGCCTCCCAAAGCGCGGGATTACAGGCTGAGCCACTGAGTCCGGCGGGTATAGATTTTTATGTTCACATTTTATTCTCTACTGAAACCACTTAACAAAGTAGCTCAAATTACATGATTAAAAATCAACATTTACTTACTTCACTTAGCATAATGTCCTCTGGGTTTATTTATGATGTATAAATGGCAAAATATCCTTAATTTTTAAGTCTGAATAACATTTTATTATATTCCATTATATACACACACTCCTACACACACACAATGCATAATTTATTGATTGATTAATTTATAAATGGACACTTTTGTTGCTTCACTACTTTGACTATTGTGAATAATTCTTCAACAAACCAGACAGAAAACTAGCTACAAAAAAAAAAAAAAAAAAAAAAAAAGCCCTGGACCAGATGGCTTTCCAGCAGAATTCTACAAAATATACAAGGAGGAACTGATACCAATCTCTTGAAAGTATTCCAGGCAATTGAGAAAGATGGAACTGTCTTCAAATCATTTTATGAAGTTAACATCACATTGATAAAGCTCCAATCCAAGTAAAGATCCAACAAAGAGAGAACTATAGGCCAGTATCCTTGATGAACATAGATGCTAAAATTCTCAACGAGATCCTAGCAACCTGGATTCAACAAAACATATCAAAAATCATCCAACACGATCAAGAAGGCTTCATTCCTGGGATGCGAGTTTGGTTCAACATTCATAAGACCATAAACATAATTAAAGGCATCAACAGATGTAAAAACAAAAACCACATGATTATATCATTAGATGCAGGAAAAGCTTTTGATAAAATCCAGCACACCTTCTTGATAAAAACCCTTGAACGTCTAGGCATAGATGGAACATATCTCAAAATAGTAAGATCCATCTATGAGAAAACCACAGCCAGCATACTGCTAAAGAGACAGAAATTGGAAACATTTCCCCTGAAAACTGGAACAAGACAAGGACGCCCACTCTCACCCCTCTTGTTCAACATAGTTTTGGAAGTTCCATCTAGAGCAATCAGAGAAGAGAAGGTGATCAGGGATATCAAAATAGGAAAAAAGGAAATCAAATTGTCCCTCTTTGCAGATGGCATAATTCTATACCTTGAAAACCCAAGAGAATCTGTCAAAAACCTCCTTGCACTGATAAAAGACTTTGGCAACGTCTCAGGGTATAAAATAAATGAGCAAAAGACAATTGCATTTTTATACACCAATAATAAACAAACAGAAACCCAATTAAAAAGCACAATTCCATTCACAATAGCCACAAAAAAATGAAATACCTTGGCATCTTCCTAACAAGAGACGTGAAAGGTCTTTATGATGAAAACTACAAAACACTGCTCAGAGAAATCAAAGATGACACAAACAAGTGGAAAAATATTCCAAGTTCATGAATTGTAAGAATCAACATTGTTAAGATGTCCATTCTACCTAAGGCAATCTACATATTTAACACAATACCTGTCAAATTACCAGCAACATTCTTCTCAGAACTAGAAACAACAATACTGGAATTCTTATGGAAACATAAATGACCAAGAATAGCCAAAACAATCCTTTGTAAAAAAAAATGCAGGCGATATCACACCCCCAGACTTTAAACTTTATTATAAAGCTACAATAGTCAAAACTGCCTGGTATTGGTACAAGAACAAGCAGATAGACCAATAGAACAGGATAGAGATTCCAGAAGCAAAACCTCAATTTTTCAACAAACTCACCTTCGACAAAGCCTCCACTATCAACCAATGGGGAGAGGAGAACCTATTCAATAAATGGTGCTGGGAAAACTGGCTGACCACAAACAGAAGATTAAAACAAGATCCCTCACTATCACCATACACAAAAACCAACTTCAAATGGATCAAAGACCTAAACATGCAACCTCAAACTATTAGAACCTTAGAAAACATAGGAGACACCCTTATGGAAATTGGAACTGGCAACCAATTCCTGATCAAAACCCCAAGTGCCCATGCCATAAGAGATAAGATAGACAAGTGAGACCTCATCAAACTGACAAGCTTCTGCAAAGCCAAAGAAAACATCAAGAGAGCAGGGAGACAGTTCACAGACTGGGAAAAAATATTTGCCAACAGTATGTCTGACAAAGGCCTAACATCTAGGATATACAAGGAACTCAAGTGTGCTGAAAAGAGAAAAACAAACAGCCCAATTACAAAGTGGGAAAAAGATAGAATTAGACAGTTCTCAAAAGAAGACATATAAGCAGCTAACAGATACATGAAAAAATGTTCAGCCTCACTAGTCATCAAAGAAATGTGAATTAAAACTACACTGAGGTACCACCTAACTCCAGTCAGAATGGCCATCATCAATAGCTCAAACAAAAACAGATGCTGTAGAGAATGTGGTGAAAAGGGAACACTTCTACACTGTTGGTGGGAGTGTAAACTAGTACGGCCTCTGTGGAAAACAGTGTGAAGATTTCTAAAAGTTCTAAAAATCGACCTTCTATATGACCCCACAGTCTCCCTACTGGGAATATACCCGGAAGAACTCAAATCACTCTATAAAAAAGATACCTGCACACATATGTTTATTGCAGCATTGTTCACAATAGTGAGAACATGGAACCAACCATGCTGCCCATCAAAAGAGGACTGGATTTTAAAAAATGTGGTACATATACACAATGGAATATTACACAGCCATAAAGAAGAAAAAAATCATGAACTTAGCAACTGGATGGAATTAGAGTCTATAATACTGAGTGCTCTTTCACAGAAACAAAGAACTGAGTATCACATGTTTTCACTTATAAATGGACCTTGAACAACTATCGCAATACTATAAGAAAAGAATTGACAGTAGCAGGAAACTGCAGGTGTCTGGCAGGGCAGGGAGGTGGGACTGGCAGTAGTGAGAATCTGCCTGGGGAAGGTTAGGACACACCTCATCAACAAGGGTACCTGCACAATGAATATTTGTATACCTAACCCTGAAT
>CAUYQG010019680.1:0-26666 GCA_963574415.1 Tarsius wallacei | reverse complement strand
GCCCAGCTAATTTTTTGATTTATTGTAGAGATGAGGTCTTGCTTGCCCAGGCGGGTCTCGAACCCGCGGGCTCAGGCAATCCACTCACCTCAGCCTCCCAAAGGCACGGGATTACAGGCTGAGCCACCGAGCCCGGCTGGAAACGTATTCTTAATTTGCCCTTTTAACAATGCTGATTTCCCCCTTCTAACTTGGATTTAAATAATCCTTCCTTCTGTGTTGTCACGCATGTAAAAAACAGCATCATAAGAAATCCCAACCCTAAACTCTCTGTAATTACAGGGTATGGTGAGGAGGGAGGGGCACTGAATAGGAAATAATGGGCTCTTCAGAGCACTCAAAGTTGCACTGGTTATATTCAGTAGCAGAGTTGAAGGTTTTTTCCTGCTGCTGAGAAAGTTTAGAAAGCAAAACAACCCCTGCCTCAGCCAAGAGGTTTGGCTGCTGAGCTCGCGCCCTTTAATTTCAGGCACCTGCAGCTCGCATTTCATGGTGTGATTGGCTGGGCTTTCATTGCCTCTTCCTTTCCCTGGCTGGGGAGAAACTTCGGGATGCTGGGGGTTTGGGGCAGCTGTTGTCACCACCAGCCTTTGATGCCTGCAGTGGTTTGGAGCACAGGCCCCCAGAAATCTGCAGGGGTCTCTGAACTCAACACAGGACTCCTCTCACTCCTGTGTCTGACAGCGAGGGAAAAAGGTTCAAAGAACTTCCTGGAACAAGTAGGGATGATTTTTATGAGATCCTCAAACAAAAGATTTGAAATTTGAGGGTGAAAATGCCCTGGAGTTTTGTGGTTCTGTACGTGGAATGTATAGAATTATTCCATGCGCTGAGGTTAGAGATGTGGAAATGCAGTTTTGTCTGGCAGTCCAAGCAGGTGAGCTTTCTGGGCCTGGTGGAAGGAAGGAGGGAAGGGAACAGCAGGTGGCAGTAACTGGGAAGCTTGCCGGAGTGAGATTAACTAGAAGGCCTCTGTCCCAGGCTTCAAAGAGCAAGTGAAAGGGGCAGATTTACCCAGGGTCACGTGCCTGGCCAGGACCTTAAATGGACCCAGGATGTGGGCCCCTGACTTGCCATCACCTCCTTCTACCTTGACTCAGCAAAGTTAATGTTTTCCCAGGGGCTGGTTGAGGGACCGATATTTGGGATTCCGGAGACAAGAATGAACAGGTCATTTGATTTACATTTAAAGGCAATAAAGAACAGGGAAGGAGATTTCTGGCATTTGTGCCATTTAAAAACCAACTAGATGAAAAATCTTGATGGTGCTGTTTTGCGGTCGGGCTGGCAGCCCTCTCTGTACTGACGTCCTGATAATGAAGGCTTCTCTGAGAGCGCCATTGGGCGGTGTCACTTTCAAGTTCTCCAGGAAGCCGATTTTGGACCCTGGCCGCTGACTCAGTGTGGCCTGCTGGGTGGCTCCCTGTGGCTGGGAGGTGGCCCTGGCAGTGTCCCTGGGCTCAGCCCATGAGCAGGTGCCCAGGTGATCCTGCTGCAGCTCGGTGGCTGGAGAGGCAGAGGGAGGGGCTTCCAGGCGGTGCCAGTCCCAGGTAGGCACAGCTGGTAAGTGGGGCAGCACGGTAGGGGAGGGTGGGTGGAGGCCTCAGGTGCGTGGGGTGGGTGTGAGTTCCGCACAGCACAGGAGGCCGGGAGGAGGTTTCTGCCTTTAATTTCAGGCACCTGCAGCTCGCATTTGAGAAGTTGAGCTTGGTTTTGGAGAAGGTGGTTTGCTGGAAGCTTGGTTTCGGCAGGGAGGGTGCTTGCCGGCTTCTGAAAAGAATGTGCGCCTCAGTGGCAGAGGGGGTCTAGAGGGCATACTCAGCAGCTGCCCTTCTTCCCTCTCCCTGCAAGTCTCCAGTACCAATCTCTCACTTCCCCGGCCTTGTCCCACATCTTGGGTGACAGAAAAGCATAGTTAATATGTGTTTGTCTTTGCATGAGACACTGTGTATGACTAATACTGTGTTTATTTAACTAAAGAAAAGCCCAAGGAGCCCCTTACACAGAGAGGGTGAGGACAGCCTGGGCCAGGAATTGGAGGGCGAGGCCTCAGGTGCCTGCCCTGGTGATGACTTAAGCCTAGTCCCTTGTCTCCCTGGGACACAGCCCCCGATCTGCCCCGAGGGTAGAGATGGGCAGCCGAGGGTAGAAATGGGCAGCTGGAGGGAGCCTTGGTGATCATTTCTAACGTCCCTTCCAGCTCTGAAATCCGAGGAACAATGTTGTCTAGTGAGACTGTCCCCACCAGGTAACACATGACTGCCAAGTGGGTATTTCAGTCGCTGTGATTTCAGAATAACAGGGTGAGTTCTCACAGAGGGTTCATTGCTTCGTCGATCATGCAATCCCCGTGGAACCAGAGTTGATGGCAGGTTTGCAACCGGTTCAGTTTTCTCAAAACTGCCTGTCATTTATCAGGGGCAGACATTCTCTTCAAAGCCTGGAATCTTTTTTAAAGGTAGGGTTATATTTACTCATTAGTAAAGTTTTATTTGTAAGTTTTATTTCTGTGTGTTGTCCCTGGGAGCCCAGAGGGAACATTTTGGAAAGTGCTTCCTTTTGGGATGGGATGGCATTTCTCATAAGCCTCTTTTAGGGTTGGGTCTTTTGCAAGCAGATAGTAAGGGCCTCTGGAACCTTCTGAGCTCTGCTCCCTACCCTATGAGACTCCCTGGGCTCTGGTTTGCCGGGACTTTATGGACCAGTGGTCAAGCTTGGCATTTTGAATCCCTTTTGGCCAAACTCCCAGGATAGGCCTGTCTTTCCTTTAATAACTGCAGTGTGAACAAGTCTTATTTTGGGTAAGAGACTGAGGCCTGGGGTGGTGTTTTATGTTTGTATGAGGGGGATGCCTCATGTCCAGCCACCCAGATATGATGGGAGACAGCACGATGCTTCTTTTGTTTGCCTCCAATTATGTTTAATAAGATGGGGGGGAGCAGAAGGGCGCATGTAATAGATAACTTCTAGTTAATGAAACTCCAGTTTCCTCTAAAATTAGAAACCCTGAAACTCATGAGTTGAGTAGAAAAACCTAGATAATTTGCTATCCTCTTTCTCTCATTTGTTCAGTCTTGTGGCTGACTGGCTGACTTTCAGTCTTTGAAATCTGTCTCCCCAGGTTTTCTGGTCCTCTTTCCTCACCTCCCCTCTACCCCAGCAGAGGGGAGGCCCCATGTGGCATGGCCTGGAATGGGGCTGGGATTGTGGAGAACTTGCAGATGCCTTGGTACCCAGCAAGCGAGGCCTGGGGATCTCGAGTTTATGGTTAAGCCCTAAGCGCTTCACTCAGATGGGGCTGTGGCCCTCGGGATGCCCATCCTTCAGCCAAACCTGGCGACTTTTATTTCTCTGAACTTTTCAGACTGAGGAAAGATGACAACTAGTCTGGAGGGATGCGGAGATCTTGGTAGTGTGCTAGTGGATTTGCTAGTAGCCACAGCTTTGCCATGTCCCCTGCTAAGGTGAGAGTGTGGGCCAGCAGGTTAGAACGCTGGCCTGCTTGGAGGGCCAGCTTTTGTCAGTTGCACACAGTTTTAAAGCCCACGTTTGTCTTCATTTTTGTGGAAACAAGAAGAATCAGATCCTACCAGCTCTGGCATTTTCTAGGGGGTAGTAGTAAGTGGGCTTTTCCTCCCTCCCTGCTGGGTGGGGGGGATGCAGAGACACTCCTTAAAGTCAGCAGATGAGCAGATATTTGGCCTTCAGCTCTTTTAATTTTACTTTTTTTGTGACATTGGGGCAGTGGACGTTTGTGCAGGGCTTGCAGTTTGTGGTATTGATAACCCCATTCTGCCCAGTAGTACCTACAGAGTGAAGGACTGTGAACCCCATGCAGAGAGCCAGAGGCTGAAGCCCGGAGAGGTTGAATAAGGAGTGCAGGGGTGGACTTTTTATCGTGAGACCAGCCACCCTGGTGTCGTTTACATCTCAGTACTGCTGTACTCTGTAAAACTCAGCCTAGGACAACGTGCAGGGTGGGCACCCCAGATGACTTTAGATGATGCGCAGATGTGGCATTAATTACTCTAAGTCTCATAGTGAAGAAGCTGTCTCCTTGAAAGGCCTTGAGCCGGGCTCGGTGGCTCAGCCTGTAATCCCATGCTTTGGGAGGCTGAGGTGGGTGGATTGCCTGAGCCCGCGGGTTCGAGACCCGCCTGGGCAACTTGGCGAGACCGCATCTCTACAATAAATCAAAAAATTAGCCGGGTGTGGTAGCGCGTGCCTGTTCCAGCTACTTGGAAGCCTGAGGCAGAAGGATCGCTGGAGCCCAGCAGGTCGAGGCTGCGGTGGCCGGGAGCGGCTACTGCACTCTAACCTGGATGACTGTGTTATACTCCAACCTCAAAAAAAAAAAAAAAAAAAAAAAAAGGCCTTGAGGAGAAAGTCTGAATGCAACTTCTTTTTCTAAAAAAACATGGAGTGCCTGCCAATCCCTGCTCATGTGACCAGTGATTAGGGCCTGCTTATGAGTGAGAACATGCGGTATTCAGTTTCTGTGACAGTTCATTTAGTATGGTGGTCTCCAACTGCATCCATGTTGCTGCAAAGGCCATGATTTTGTTCTTCTTTATGGCTGCATAATACTCCATTTTGTATATGTACCACATTTTCTTTATTCAGTTCACTTGATGGGCATCTGAATTGGTTCCATGTTTTGTTATTTTGAATAGTGCTGCAATAAACATATGTGTGCAGGTGTTTTTCTTGTAGAGCGATTTATGTACTGCTAGGGGAAGGAGGGGAGCGTGTGGCAACTCACTGGATACCTGGTCCACTCTCGGGGTGAGAGAGCCAACTAGAAGCCCAAACTTCACCTGCATGCAACTTAACTTATGTGATAAATCCTCACTTGTACCCCACAACTCTAAAATAAAATAAAAAATTAAAGAGTGGGACCAAGAAGAAATTGGCCCCAGAACCCCAGTCTTCTTCAGGTAACAGGGCCCAAAAGATTTAATAACATTGTTTTGTTTAAGTTATTCTTGCTTTTGTAGAAATCTTCTCAGAATGGCATAGAAACTGGGGTCTTTTTAATGGTAATAATATAGGGTTTCTTTAAAAAAAGTGAGTTAGACATAAGAAAAATATTAAATAATCGTACTGATGGCATACCCCAAAAGTGATGAGCAGCCAACTTTTTTTTTTTTTTTTCCCTCACTCTGTCGCCCAGGCTGGAGTGCAGTTGGCATGCTCACGACCACCGCAGCCTCAACCTGCTGGGCTCAGGTGATCCTTTCGCCTCAGCCTTTCAAGTAGCTGGAACTACAGGCATGCCCTACCATGCCCAGCTTATTTTTTGATTTATTGTAGGGATGAGGTCTCACCAAGTTGCCCAGGCTCAGGCAATCCTCTTGCCTTGGCACCTCCCAAAGTGCTGGTATTATAAGCTAAGCCACCACGCCCGGCCAAGCAGCCAACTTTTGAGAAGTTCTACTTGCCTATAGCAACACGTGTGCGATGAGGAAGTTACCCATATCGGTAAGAAAGCTCCAAAAGTGATTGAGAGAGGTCTTTCTGAAAGTCTGGCAGAGTCAATGCACACGCACCAAGACTGTCAAGGTGGTAGTTTCTTTCTGGGATGGGCAGGCAGGTTTGTACAGGTTTTGCTGCAAAGATGAGGAGTATGTGTGTATGCATATCATGCAGATTGTTTTTTCCTCCAGCAGCAGTATTCTTTGTTCTTATACAAGGGGGACCCCCCCAAAAAACCCATAATTTATTCATAAAAAATTGTGTATTTTTCCATGTTGAAACTTCAGTCACCTTCAAAGTATTCTCTGTTTGATGCAATATACCTATCGAGACACTTTTTCCACTGTTCAAAACAGTTTTTGAATGTGTCAATTTTGATGCGTTTGGGTGCTGCTGGTTTTTGTTTCACCTCTTCCACATGGGCAAAACAGTTTTCTTATGAGCACTTTTTTATCTGAGGGAAACAAACAAAAATAAGTTGCTCAGGGCAAGATTGGGTGAATAGAGAATGTGGAACAAGGTAGGGGGGAACTGCTGTTTTTGGTCAGCTGCTTAGCACTCAGTGTAGTGTGGGCAGGTGTGTTGTCATGGTGGAAGAACCAGTCATCATTTGCCATAACTTGGGATGTTTCTTCTGTAATACAGCCTCCCACAACAACACTAGCTGGTACACTGATGAGATGGGTTCCTAGAACACTTACCTAGTGGGAGAAACCTGTACTACAAGAGACCTGCCCACCAAAAACATAATTCTAGGTTTTTTTTGGGTCCTCCCTCATAACTGCATCTTGGCCAGCCAACACTACACTCTACTTACACACAACTTGGTGTGAAGATTCTATTTAGGTGACATTAGCCACAGGGAAGCAGCCTAGGAGTTTTCCAAGGAAAAAGTTCAGTTTGCCAAATCCCCTTTTCAAACTGTTTGATGTTCCATTCTCCACACAGTACAGTGGCTCTCAAATTGTCGTGTTGTCAAGATCACTTGGGAACCTGGTGGAAGACGGGTTTGGGACCTGTTGTGCTTCACCCAGCCAGGCCTGTGTGCTCTGTTTGCACTCCAGGTGATTCTGATACACACCAGTGTTTGAGGTCATGGCCCAGGTCATGGGCCCCTGGCTGCCCATTACAATCACCTGGAGGGCTGTTAAAGGTTTTTTTTTTTTTGAGTTGGAGTCTCACCTTGTCACCCAGGCTGGAGTGCAGTGGCACACTCACGGCCACCGCAGCCTTGACCTGCTGGGCTCAGGCGATTTTTCTGCCTTAGCCTTCCAAGTAGCTGGAACTACAGGCACATACTACCACGCCCGGTTAATTTTTTAAAAAAATTTATTGTAGAGATGAGGTCTCGCCATGTTGCCCAGGCTGGTCCCAATCCGCTGGACTTAGGCAATCCTCTCACCTCGGCCACCCAAAGTGCTGGGAATACAGGCTGGAGCCACCATGCCCGGCCTGTTAAAGCTATTAAGGCCTGGACCCCACCTTGGAGAAGCCCAGCTGGAATCTGAGGGGGGTGGGACTGGGCCTTGGAATTTTTAAATGCTCCGCAGTGATTGTTTTGTGGGCAGGTGGAGACCCACTGACCTTGATAGGGGCACTTAGGGAAACTTTAACGAACATGTGGGAACGCTCTTGACGAAGAAGCAAAGGGATGCATGAGACATTTAAAGACATTAGTGAGCCGGGCTCGGTGGCTCAGCCTGTAATCCCGCGCCTTTGGGAGGCTGAGGTAAGTGGATTGCCTGAGCCCGCGGGTTCGAGACCCACCTGGGCAAGAGAGACCTCATCTCTACAATAAATCAAAAAATCAGCCGGGCGTGGTAGCGCACGCCTGTAGTTCCAGCTACTTGGAAGGCTGAGGCAGAAGGATCGCCGGAGCCCAGCAGGTTGAGGCTGCGGTGGCCGGGAGCAGCCACTGCACTCCAGTCTGGGCGACACAGTAAGAATCCAACTCAAAAAAAAAAAAAAAAAAAAAAAGACATTAGTGTGGCTGCTGAGGAAACCCTCAGATCTGAGTTCAGGTTTTAGAGGACTTCCATGAAAAAATGGAGTTAGAAGGCAAGTAAGTAAGCCAGGGTGAGTGGGGGAAGCACCTGTAAGAGCAGAGTCAGCAGGGTTAACAGCTTTAAGATATGCTAAGGGCTCTTGAAGATCTGTTCAGACGGAGAGGGACAAGGGTAAGGCAAGCCCAAGGCAGAAGCCGAGGCAGTGGCACTGGAGGGAAGCAGCACCTCTGTTTTCTGCTGGGTCCCTGGCAGCATGTGTAACCTGAACAGGGCAAGAGGGAACTGAGGCAGAAACCTGTAAACTAGGCTACTCGTCTCATCCCCAGGACTGAGGGTACTTGGAAACCCTGTTTAAGGAGCTGGGAAGGGAGGTCAAGGCACTGGAAGACTGAAGGGGGCAAAAATGGTCCCAGCCTTTAGGAAGTTAGGAAAAAGTGAATCCCAGAAACCATAGTCTGCTGAGGTTCTAGAAACTTCTAGAAAGCATTAAGCAGCTGCTTTGTGAGCACATGTTGAACCCAGTCCCAGTTAAGGTGATGGCCACTTTCTTTTTTCAGAACAAGGCATGCCAGTATAACTGGGCCTGTTCTGGCAGGTAGCAGCCAGCCAGCCCCTCAGTAGAGTGTTTGGCCAAGCACTTATGTCTTCTTCATGGGCTCCCCAGCCTGAAGCCGGGTCTGGCTCTCAGGGAAGCATTTAATAATGCATTAGGGAAAGGGGCAAATGGGGACTGAATGATACAGCTGTGTGTCTTTGGAGTTTTAAATTCATCAACCACCGTCGGGGGGGTGGGCGATGGAATTTAATGTAGAAGGGATGTGGCAGGGCCTTCTCTTGGAAGAGAGGCAAGGGAGAATTTGTCACAAAGTAATGACTATGGCAGGCACCTGGTTCATTCAGAATACCTGTTATCTAAGGGTACCCGGGAGGACTGGTGAAGGGTGCTGGGGCTAAAGCCTCTTGCCACGTGTACACCAGCACTGCTCTCATCTTGAGGGTGTGCCTGTGTTGGTTGGAAGAAGGCACCTTTGGCTTTACTCATTCTGCATCGTTGCATCACCTTAGATAAAGGCATGTTTCCAAAAGACCCAGGTCTGGGGGAGTGACCTGGACCAGGATGGGTGACCAGCAAGCTTATGAAGAGTGCAGGGGTGGCCAGGCATGGTGGCTCATGCCTGTAATCCCAGCACTTTGGGAGGCTGAGGTGCAAGGATTGCTGGAGTCCAGGAGTTCAAGACCAGCCTGGGCAACATAGTGAGACCTTGTCTCTACCAAAAAAAAAAAAAAAGCGCCAGGCATGATGGAACACATCTGTAGTTCCAGTAGTCCCAGCTACTTGGGAGGTTGAGGTGGGAGGATTGCCAGAGCCCAGGAGGTTGAGACTGCAGTAAGCCGTGATCATGCCACTACATTCCAGCCTGGGTGAGACTTGACTCAAAAAGAGTGCAGGGATTGGTGAGCAGAAGGGAGTTTTCTATTGCAGTGCAGTAGGTAAAAAGCTTTGGTCAACAGACCCCTAGAAGTGATACTCTCGAAGTCTTCCCTTTGACACTAGGGTCAGAAGTGGTCCTAGTGACTGTTGAGATGGTGAACATTGATGCGGGAAGTGACATTTCCAAGCCAGTAAGTGGTTGCTATACAAGTAGTGATGGAACAGTCTAGGTGTACTGGTGTGGACAAGACTGAGGTGACAGCTCCATGGAGGGGCGGCTTCAAGCAGAGCAAGGAGCGTCCAGAAGAGGTTTGGTGCTCAGATGTCATTGGGCTCCAACTCCTGGGCCCGCCAGGTCTCATCTGATGCTCGTATCCTGTTCTGGGTACCACACTTTTACTTGATTAAACTAGAAACCATTGTTTTGAAATAATATTTTTAAGTTCTAAAGGTAGCGTTACAACCACTGAAAATTAAGGAAAAATTGGGGACTATACTTTGTAAGCAATATTGACAAACTTCTGGGTGATTGGAGTTCAGAGATATGAGAAGAGGGAGAAGGTTTTCAGAGGGAGGATGGTGCTCACCACCTTCAGGGGTTGGGAGGCCCTCTGAGGAGGAGGGCGAGGGGGTTGCTGGGTCCTGCCTCTGACTCTGCTAGGCCTGGCACCAGCCCTTTTCTTGTGCTGACTCCGAATCCTTGGCACTGTTTTACCAGGAGATAGAAGTTATGTGAGGCTCCAGGATGCAGAATTCAGACCAGAGGGTATGCAAGTTGTGTAATAACAGTAATAGCTGACGTTTTTCTTTTCTTTTTTTTTGAGTTGGAGTCTCACTCTGTCGCCCAGACTGGAGTGCAGTGGCTGCTCCCGGCCACTGCAGCTTTGACCTGCTGGGCTCCGGCGATCCTTCCACCTCAGCCTTCCAAGTAACTGGAACTACAGGAGCGCGCTACCACACCTGGCTAATTTTTTTTATTTTATTGTAGAGATGAGGTCTTGCCCAGTTGCTCAGGCGGGTCTTGAACCTGCAGCCTCAGGCAATTCACTCACCTCGGCCTCCCAAAGTGCGGGATTACAGGCTGAGCCACCGAGCCTGGCCAGCTGATGTTTTTCAAGCCCTTACTGTGTGCCAGGCATTGTGCTAAGATCAACCTGGTGTAAGCTCCAGGATATAGAATTCAGACTGGAGGCCGTGCAAGTCCATAATGATAATTGCTGATGTTTATCAAACCCTTCCCTTTGTGCTGTCCTTCTTCCATACATTCTCATTTCATCCTCATTCAGCCCACAGGCAACATCTAGGCTTGTCCTGGGTGCTTTGGAGGTAGACCGTTGACCAAGGCTGTAAATTAAGTCATTGTCATTGTCAGGAGTTGTCATAGTTTTCCTCAAAATGATTGTTACACAGGCACCGCTAAACACTTTGCATACATTGTTATTAATCCTTGTAATAACTCTGTGGAGATTTGGGGATTATTATCCCCATTTCAAGATGGGAGGAATTGAGGGTCAGGTGGGCTGCTGTGGCACAGCATGCAAACTTCATGCAAATGACTAAAGGAGGTCCCCCAGAGTGGGCCATGCCAGGATGTATGGCTTGGTGGCGATTGTGCAGGCTAACTTCCTGCTGCCACGCCCACCTCCTTGACTGACACCTTTGTGCAGGCCTCAGACTGCATGGCTGTAGATGATGGCCCTGAAGGGTGAGAGAGGCTGAGAACTTCAGCTAGGGAATGGCAGAGCTGGAATCCCAAGCCGGGTCTGCTGATTCTGGAGCTGGTGCTCCTAGTGTCAAGGAGAGTGAGCTGGGCGTCCATCAGAACCAGTGTGATATAACCATCCCAGGGCTTGGAAGCGAGCCTTTGGAAGTGGTCCCTTGGAGACAAGGCGGCTGTCTGTCAGCCCTACAGGAGGCATTCCCCCAGCGTGTGGAGGATAGGTGGGCTCAGTGACCCCAAAGTTCTCCTTGACCGATTCTGAGAACCTGAGACCCATGTTAGGTCATCTGTCTAAACTGTTTCTCCTGCACAGTCTCTTCATTTTCCTTTGGTTGTTTTAAAATCGACTTTATCCTCTCCTCTCCCTCTAACCCTTGGTGAAAAGGCAAGGGTGTGTATGTAGGGAGAGGTGGGGGCCAGCCTCAAGCCACATGCAGCCTCACAAACGCTCATTGTAGACTTGTGAGGGCCCCCCCGCCGCCACTCCCCCCCCCCAGCCCCCCCGCAGATGCTGGTTTATCATCTTTCTGTGCTTGCCTACACTCAGCGTCAGCACATTCCAGGACCTACTTCGACCAACCAGGGTCCAGTAATCCCAACACAGATGTTTGACTTCAGTCGTTTGGAGCTGGGGTGCAAATGGCAAGAATTTGGCAGCAGCCTTCCAGTCTTGGATTCCTCCTGCTGGGCACAGATGACCTTGAGCCAAGTGCGTGGCTCCCTGGCTCTCTCAAAAAGAAATCTATGCCTGGCAGTTCCTCTCTCTTCTCACTAGCAGCGGTGCTAGCAGCTGCACTGAAAGGAACACAGCAAGTCCCGGTTACCCATAGGCAATGTCATTGCCATTGCCGCTCACCCTTACCACGTGCCAGGCCCTGGGCTGAGTGCTTTACAGGCAAGTGCTCATTTAAGCCTCATAACAACAATCCTTTGAGGTGGGTACTGTTATTATTCTTATATTGCAGGTAAGAAAATTGTCTCTTAAGATGTGAGTAAGATACCTTGAGGGAGGACCATGATGTCATTATTTTCTTTGCTCTTTAAGAGAGATTATACTTCTTGTAAGTCTAAAGCAGAGGTTCTCAACTGGGGACAGTTTTGTCCTCCAGGGACATTTGGTAACGTCTGAAGATAATTTTGGTTGTCACAGTGAGGAGAGAGAGTTTGCTACTGGCATCTCGTGGGTAGAGTTCAGAGATGCTGCTAAATATCCTACAGTACTTAAGGCCCCTGCAACAGATAATTATCTGTCCCCCAATGTTAATCGTGCAAGGTTGCAGAACTCAGATCTAAAGAGAATGAGAAATTGCATTCAGCCTTTCACTTAGTTTGATACCATTCTGTTCAAACCCTGCTTGCAGTTTACCATCTATTTCTGGTTCTCTTTCCACTGAGCACATGGTAGAATCCCACTTTCCTACCTTCTTCAGTTAGGTGTGGACATGTGACTTATGTTGGCCAATGAACTGTGAGCAGGAAGTAACATGTCGATTGAGCGTAGAGTTCTTTAAGCACTGGTATAATTTGCCATATTGCTTCCCCCTTGTGCTCTCAGATGGTTGGGGTCACCATTCGCCTGATCCTGGGATAAAGGTGTGGGTTAGAGCTCCTACTCAGCTCACAATGGGTGACATGTAACCTTTATCATTCAAACCACTAAGATGTGAGGCTTGTTTGTTTCCTAGACATAGTCTGCCAATCCTGAATGTACTCTAAATAAATCAAAAAGGAGAAGTTGGGATTTGGATTAGGCAGGGAGATATCTGAATTTTGTGGATAAAAGCCCAAACATCCAGAATTGATGCTTACTGTAGTGAAGATAGAGTATGCTTGACCCTATGGGGAGTATAGCGATGCTGGCAGATTGCTTTGTAGAAGCAATGGAAGGGAGTGAAAAGGTCAGATCCTAGCAGAGGACATCTGTGAGTCCCCAGGGCCAGTCAGTCAAGCCAGCCAGCTAGCCAGCTGTGCTTACCTAGCTCTGTTGCTGCTCTGACTTTCCAGGGCACAGTCTGTCTTCACCTTCCTTGGGCCTGTCACAGGATCTGGGAAAGTAATGCTTGCTAAGTGAGTTGGGGTGGGGGAGAAGGTAGACAGTGAGCAGGGTGCAGTGGGAGCTTTGAAGGTTTTGGGGGAAGAGATGGTCGGCAGGGACACCGGAGCCTGCCTGAAGGTTGGGTGGAGAGTGGGACAGGGATTGGGCAGGGAGGAGAGAAGGACTGGGCACTCCTCACATTTCCCTGCCTTTCAGTGCCCCATGTCCAGGCACTCTGTGAAGGACTGTTGTAGGGTGGGGCATTCATCCTGAGAGGGCTTCTGGCCTCCCCATTCCTGCCTTACCTGAGTTGCATGTGCCCTTGGGAGGGGTGTTACCCTGCAGGAAGTGCCATGAAGGCGCATTAATTCTGTTCAGCTCCCTCAGAGGCTAGGGAGTGATCATTTAGTGCCAGGAACAGGCCTATCCTGGCATGGAGCCAGAGCTGTTCCCAGCAGCAAAGAACAAAGCTTGACTCATGCTCCCAAGCACCTCAATGTTCCCGTCTATAAAAGGGGCATAATCAGAAGAGCTTTTCCTACTGTAGCCTTCCCCCGAGGTAGGCATGTGGGAGGGTTCTGATGTAAAGCGGGAGGGATAGATGTCCTCATGGGTTTGAAAGAGATCGCTCAGGTCTTCAGGGAACTCTTGCCTGGAGCGAGATTGGGACAGCTCTGGTAGTACCTGTGGGATGGACACTGCTGGCTGTGACCAGGGACTGTGCTAAGGACACACTTCAGTGGGACTGTCTGAATATTCCAGGAGCTGGCTGACTGCAAGGGGTCTAGTCTCTTGCCTCCCTGTTCTAGGTGCTCCTGACCTGAGGGGTTGATCTTAACTCATGTGGGTTCCACAGTGCGCCCCTCTTACCCAGTGAGATGGCCTTCCCCCCAGTGCCTGCAGACCTACTTACACACACGTGTGCTTCCTGTGACTCTGCCCCTTTTCCTTCCCCGCCCTCATTAATCCAGGCAGGATGGGTTCTCCAGCCAGGAAGGTGCCTGCAGTCTCCACCTCAGCAGGGTGATTCATCCAGGCATAGGCAACAGCGGTTCCAAAGGCTGCTGGTGGAGAGGAGAGTGGCTCTGGAGTCAGTTCCCTGCCTGCCACTCCTTGGCTGTGTGGTGTCGAGCAAGTTGTCAACTCCCGTGATTCCGCTGTCTTATCAGTAAAATGGGGATGGTGGTAGTGCCTACCTCAGTGGGTTTGTTGTATGGTTTAAATTAGTGTATGAGAGGAGACCCAGAAAACCTTGGTTATCTTCAAAGTACTCTCCATTTGATGCAATAAACCTATTGAGATGCTTTTTCCAAAGCTCAGAACAATTTTTAAACTCATCAATTTTGATGCCTTTCAGTGCCTCTGCAGTTTTTTGTTTCACCTCTTCCATATGGGCAAAATGTTTCCCTTTGAGGACTTTTTCATCTGGGGAAATAAAAAATGTCACTTGGGGTGAGATTGGGTTGATATGGAGGGTGGGGCACAGGGGTTCATGCTGTTATTCATCAAAAACTGCTGAACACTCAGCATGGTGTGGGCAGGTGTGTTCATAAATCACCCATCATGAAATGAGCAGATGTGTTGAAAGAATCTCCAAAAAAATTCATTGAAGCCAAACACAGCCTTTCACAACAAGTTAGCTGGTACACTGATGCTGATGGGTTCCTAGAACACTTACCTAGCGGGGAAAGTCTGTACTCCAAGGCGCCTGCACTCCAAAAGATAATTACGGTCTTTTTTGGGTCCTCCTTGTAGTTAGTGCATGTAAAATGCTTGCACCAGTGCAGGTACCTCATAAGCATGTTTGCTGTTAATATTTTTGTTGGGCTGGATGTGGTGGCTCACACCTGTAATCCTAGCACTTTTGGGAGGCTGAGGTGGAAGGATTGCTCGAGGCCAGGAGTTTGAGACCAGCCTAGGCAACATAGCGACACCAATCTCTAACTATATGTATAGAGAGAGAGTTTTTGTTTCTTCCATTGTTGTGCCAAGTAGTGGTGTCATCAGCCACCCCTCCAACCAGTTCTTTGATATAAATAATGAATGTGTTTTCAGTCTTACTTGAAGCACCATGCCAACATAGTTCAAGTCTCAGCCCACCTTCTATGGGGGGCATGGCACTTCACACCTCAGGGGTGACTGAAATGGCTTTGCACATGGTTGAGTCTTGGTACTTCTCATTTATTTGTTTTCCTAGAGGACAGCCTTTAAAAGGATGCATTGCATAAGCAAAACATAATAATGTAAAAAATAATTGGCTCAGGCCTTCCCCCAACCAAACTGTTTTCATATTTCCCCACTTCCTCCTTGTCCTAGTCTGAAGGCAGATCTGCATTTGGTCCACACCCCCCACAAAAACCCACTGGGAGGCAGTAGTACAGTATTAAGCTTGGGTTCGGGGATCTGGGGGGGGACTTTGGCTCATGTGGCCTTGGCCCTTGCTGGCTGGGCCATCTTGGTTCACTTTACTTTGGGGGGACTGGCTCTCTCTCTGATAGCATGGGAATTGTGATCTTGCTGCAATAACTAAAAGAGGTAGTAGAGGTAAAAATTCTAGCTTACTGTGGTTAATTTTTATTTTATTTTTAGTACCATGATCAAGTAGGTTTTATGGGTGGTGCTTTAACAAAGCGTAATTATTATTAGTTGTGTATGTTCACTGCAGTTGTGTTCACTTTCAGCGACTGCCTGGTATATTCAGTTGTATGGATATAGTTGAGTTTATCTAGCCTGTGTCTAGAGTTGGATGTTTTGGTTATTTCCACCTCCCCTTCCTCTTGGTCATCTTTCTGGAGGGAGAGTCCTCTGGAGGCAAGCCTCCCCTGTGCACTTGGTGACTGGGTGTTCTTAGGGGTTTGTTCTGCTGAGAGGCTGCCCCACCCCACTGAGGGTCAGCCTTTATCTCCCACCCAATGCCCCTACCACCCTGGCTGTGTTTTCCTCTCGTGTGGTCTGAGTGTTGGTTCAGCTCCCTGGGGGATGGCACTTTGGGCACTGCAGGTGTCATGGAAACCCCCCAGCACTGCCCAAGCCCTAGGAAGAAAGAGGGGAAAGCTTTTTCAGAGCCAAACAGGTCTTTCCTGTCAGCCCCCAGGAAGTTGGTAATTGAGAGAAGAGCCCCACCTGTGCCAGCCTCCCACACCCCCTCCCCAAGCTCCCAGGGTTTAGTGAGCAAAGTCAACCATACTGTCCAGGAGGACTTTCTGCAGCGATTGAAGTATTCATTCTGCTTTTCCCAGTGTGGTAGCCACTGGCCACACGTGTCTACTGAATGCTCAGAACGCACCCAGAATGCATGTCACACAATTGGGACGTGCTCTAACTGAAAACATGCGTGGTGGATTTAGAAGACACACGAACAACAGAATGTAAAATTTCTGTTGATATTTGGCTATTTTATATGTGATTGTATGTTGGTGTGATAATTTGATTATGGTTAAATATATATATTGTTGAAATATACACACATACACATACATATACACACACTGTAGAGCATATTAACTTCTGCAAGGGGCTTATGGTATGCTTCTGTTGGACAGTGCAGTTCTAGCTGCTTTCCTGCCCGACAAAGGACTGACTTGGCTTGAGAAGGGAGAAGTGACACCTGCCTGGGCACCTCTCTGATCTCCCTTGTGTCCCCAGTCTCTCCTGTTCCTGAACCTGCCACCTGGGTTAAGAAGGAGTAGGCGCGCTGGGTGGTGTTCTGTGGCAGCCACCCTGGTATATAGCCTTAGGGTCTTGAGATCAGGAAGTCAGGTCACTGAGAGAGCTTCTCTTGGGGTGGAGTGGCTGGTTTAGGGTGGACTTTGGGGGCATGGGCATGGGCTTGAGGATATCAGGCTGGACAGGGGAAGTCATGAACCCTGGCAGTAATCCTAGCTCTGGGCAGTTATAATAATGGCTTTCATTAATGGGGTGTCTGTGGCCTGCCAGCTCTGTGCTAGGTACTTTTTCATCCCACTGAATCCTCCCAGCTGACTGGGAGGTGCTGTGATGCCCATTTTGCAGATGAGGATCACTGAGGGCCTAAGCTGTAACATACTGACTGGAGTCCTGCTGTTTAGTGAGTGGCAGAAGCTTGTAGTGAACCACCTCTGACTCGAGGTCATGCTCTTTGCCACACACCATTCCTCTGGGCTCAGTGCCTCTTCGTCCCACCCTGTTTCCTGATGTAAACTAAGGGGCTGAACACTTGCTCACAGGACCTGCAGGAAGGGCAGGGACAGAACAGGCTTTAGATTTAACCTGTCTCCACTGGCCCCACTTTCCTGTGTTAACTAGGTTTTGGCCTACTTTTGAGCAGACCCTGAGAGAAGCCAGTTAGAGAGGCTGGGCAGCCGGGCCTGGTGCCCCTTGGGTCTTCCGAAGATCCAGGGGGAAAGCCCAGCATCCTGCATTCCAAGCATTTTTCTGAAACCCTGCTTTCTGGGCCAAGGGGCTTTTAAACTCTGAATGAATATTCCTTAAAAGAGGCCGGAGTCTGTCATTAGCTGTGTGTTGGAGGACAGGCTTAAAATCCAGCTTTGGCCCCAACCCCCTTACTAGGGGCCACGGGTGGGCAGACTCAGCTCACAGATGATGGAGGTCATTGTATAGTTCTAGTTTTGGGGGCCTGAGGGTGTAGTGTATCCCATGTGCCAGCCCCTCTCCCACCCCTCCTCTTAGCCTTCCAGGGAATTGGGCAATCTTTGTCTCACAAATCCACCTGGGCCACTTCCTGCCAGGACACTTGCTGCATCCTGCCCAGAGATAACCTTTGTGGATTTCCCTTTTTCATGGACTTCTGATCCTTTCCTCTGAGGGCTGTGAGTCATGGCAGAACCACACTCCGGGAAGCCATCTCTGATTAGCTGGGGAAGGTGGTGGGGCTGCCCCCCACCCCCATCCCCCCCTTCTTCCTGGCTACAGTTATCCCAGTGACCTCGGGCAAGTCATTTCCACTTATTAAGCCTCAGTTTTCCTCATCTGTAAAAGGGGGTTTGGTCACCAGTAAAGCATGGATACCCATGTGAGTGGTCATTTCGTGGACATTTTTCAGACATGATGGAATTAGAAAGAACATGGGAGCTACAGAAATGCAAACCCTGACACTGAACAGCAGAGTGGCCTTAACCAAGGTAGTTTAGGTAACTTATCTTACCCACGCCTCAAGGCCTTGTCTGTTAAATAGGATTGTTGAGAGGATTTGGATGAGTGGGCCAGGCCAGTGTGTTCAGAGCAGATGCCCAGTTGCTGCTTCACTTTCCTGCATGCGCAGGTGGTGGTGGCGTGATCTGCTTAGCTGAAGGCTGTTGAGAATGCCTGTCTAGCATCTGTTTACAGCATACAGATAACCATTTTCTGACACAGTCCTCTGCCTCAAATGTCTCTTAATCCTCCTTGGGGCATCCCGCATTCCCCCCCTCCCCCTCCCCCTCCGAGCCAGAGTCATCTCAGCATCAAGGGCTGCTAACCCCAGTAGCAATGGGCATCGTCCCTTTCCTACGGCTGTCATCCCCATCTTAGAAGACAGAGTCTCAAGAGGTGGGATGAGTGTACCTGTGCACACACAGCACTTGGGAGAAGAATCTAGGAGCTCTGAGGAAGCTGTTGCCATCCACTTCCTTTGCTATTTATTTCTTTTCAGAAAAAAAGTGAGACAGGCGAGTAGTCTCCTGGATAGAGTTTGCAGGACATTTTGCTCCTGCAGGATGGTTGGCTCTGAAAAGGCAAACCAAGAAACATGAGGGCAGCTGGCTGGGGATGGAACACTTGGTGTGGATGCGCCCCTTGCCGCTTATGGGGCTGACTGCACCGTATGGCATCTCAGAGCCATAGAGATTCTCCTGTCTCCCTCCCAGTCTGAGTGCTTTGGAGATTCTGGGGGGTGGCCAGTGAGCAATGGGGTGGGGCTTTGCCTGGAGGGAGGGAGTGGAGATATGGTTTGGGCCTGTGCTCTGCTGGGAAGAAGCTTAACACCTCTGGTGGGGGTGGGTGAAGTCATACATGGACACTTGGGGCCTAGAACTGAGAAAGGTGCGACAGCAGCCTTGCCTTCTGGAGCCGACGGACTCCACTCAGGAGGGGCCTGCAGCAGGACTTGGCTGTGCTCCCTGTTGAGGTATCTCCATAGAGAGAATGTGTGACTTAAAAGCAGCCTGGTCAGCCACAGAAGTGTGGGAGAGAGGGAGGTCCTGAGGCAGAGCTTGGCAGTGCCCAAGCAAGGTTGCCCAGGGGAGAGGGCCCCCAGCATTGGCGTCCTGCACATTCCACCTCGCCAGCAGGACCATCGGGAACCATTGCTGTGGTGAGCTGCGAGCACCCATGCTTGTCTTCCCAGTGCCACCAAATGTGGCAGTTCTTAAAATGAGCTTTCGGTGTTAGGTAAGGATAAGCCTGCTCCCTGGGAGAGTACCCTGATGTGGACTTTCCAGGAGAGCAGAACCCAAGATGGCAATTTCCACTGTAGAATAAAAAAGTGACTTTGTGCAGTTGATAGCAGCCATGTGTGCATTAGGCTAGTGTCCCCTTATCAAGATCCTTACCACTGACTGGGTCTACCTCTGCTTTGACTCCAGCAACACTTCATCTTTCTTCCTGCAGTGACTTTAATTTTGCTTCCTGAGCTTCTCCTGTCTTAGGGCTCCATCACCAATCTATGGAGGAAATGTTTGTGATCCAGACATCCCTCAAAGGACTCCGATTCTAGTTCTGGGAGTTAGAGAGGATTGTGTGTGAAGCATCCAGCATGCATTGCTGCACCCTTGCCAGTATCTAGCTGAACACAGATGTGAGCACCTACTCTGAAGAGAAGGGTGCTGGAGCCCTGGAGGGTGATAAGGTAGCGGAAGATGCAGGTTCTCTTAGGATGACTTGGGTACCCACGGTAGGCTGAATTTGTATCTAGGCATCCTTCCATTTCATTTTTATTGTGTGACTGTTTATATTGTAAACTATAACACAGATCCAGAAAAGTACACAAAACACAATTGTTCAGCTGGGTGGATTATCACAAAGTCAGCGCCTTTTAGTCACTGTCCAAGTCAAGAAATGGAACCAGCTCCCCAGAAGTCACCCTTCCCTTGTGCCTCGAGTGATGGTGGCTTAACTTTTACGTAGTCACTTCCTTGCTTCTCTGAAGTTATTTACCACTCATGCGTGTCTCTAGGTGCTGCTATTTAGTTTTGCCTGTTTTTTGAACTTTCTAGAAAGAACCATACTGTATGTATACCCTTTGGTATCTGGCTTCTTTGGCTCAGCATTATGTTTGTGAAACCCACACACTTTTGTTGCATGTGACTGCTCGCTTTCATTGCTGAGTGTGATTCTATTGAATGATTAGCTCAGTTTTTGTATCCATTCTCCAGCTGATGAATATTTGGCTTGTTGACATCTTTGAGGATGTTCCTAATAGTACAGCTGTGCTCATTATTGTATGTGTCTCTTAGGACGCCTGTCTGTGGGTGTGGGCGTGGGTGCACTCAAACACCTTTGATGGGTGCACCTGGCGGTAGGATTGCTGCATCCTTGTGAGCCGAGGGGGAGGGGTAGCTCAGCTTAGCAAGTGTGTGTCTGCCAGGACCCCAGGGAAGCTTTGCTTACTCTCTCATCTCTGCACTCTTTGAGTTGTCTCCGAGTCAGCTCTGGACATGGCCTTCTCCAGGTGTTGTGAGGAATTGGAGCCCTAAAGCCTGTGTGCTGTTTATGTTCAACCCTGCAAGTGGAGTATGTGAGTGGCCTGTAGCCAGCATGTGAGGCTGTTGATGAGGATGTCCAGGCTGTGTGGGAGGCACAGCCTGCTCATCACCATCATCCGAGTGGACCTGAGTGCCTAGCCCCCTCAAGCCTTGGAGTCTGCAGGCGGTGTGTCCTTCTGAGTGGGTCTGGCATGCTTCCAGCACACTGAGTGGAGAATGGTCAGAAAGGCTGAGGCCTCAGCCGAGTCTCCTGGCCGTTGCTTGCGGTGCAGCTAAGCTCTTCATGTGTTTTCATAATCAAAGCAGAAAGGTCCCATTGTGGCGCTAACATCTTTGCCATAAAGCCCTTTTTGTTTCTGAACAAAATTCCAAGTTGCAAACGCAAGTCGGCTTAGCAAAGACAGAATACCAATTAACGGCTATTGTCACTTGCAGCAGCCAGGCAGGCTCCTAGTAAATAACGGTCGGCCAGCCCGTTTCACTGGGGCACCCCAAAGACACAAAAATACCTTGCAGGCTACTTGGAGGAAAACAGCAGGATGTTAGGAGTCATGTTTATCACCCTGGAGTTCTAATAAATCTTATATTGATATGCCAGTTAGGATTCGTTTGGTTCCATATTTCAGATAATATTCAGGTGACACTGAGTTAAAAACAAGTAAGGGATTATTTTTCTTACAAAACAGAAGGCCCAGAGGTAGACCGTCCTAGTGGTCCATGTTACCTATGTCTTTTTGCTTTATCATCCTTGACACATAGCTTCATGGTCTCAAGATGACAGCTGTGTGTCTAGGCATCACATCTGCATTCCAGGAAGGAAGTTGGCTTTTGCCAATTGCCTCTTATCCACTTTAAAAAGCAAAACTAACTTTCTGGAAGTATCAAGCAATAGACTTTCCCTCTACATTTCATTGGCTAGAACTGGATCGCATGGCAACCACTGGTTGCATAGGAGCCCGAGAGCCAAGCACAGGGTTATTTGAACAAAATCAGGGATCCCAAAGTTAAGGGAGGAGGATGATGGGCATGGGAAGGCAGCTAACAGCAGGTGCCATGATTCACCAGGTAGCATTGATAGGAAGCAAGTTGTTTCACATAAAGTGAATTTCCTTGGTAACTGAAACTTTATTCCTGTAAGTGCCGTGTGTTTTTAATCACTGTAAATACAATCATGCACTGTATGACATTTTGGTTAACAACAGGCCACATAGATGACAGTGTCCCGTTACATTATAATGCTGTACTTTTACTGAGCTGCTTCTATGTTTAGACACAAAAATACTTGTCATCGTGTTATAACCATCCACAGTACTTAGCACAGTTGCGTGCTCTATAGGTTGTGTAGCCTAGAGCAGTATGCTATCCCACACAGCCTAGGAGTGCAGTGGCTGTGCCATCTAGGTTTGTGTAAGTACACTCTGTTCACATGACAACAAAGTCACATAACGATGTGTTTCTCAGAAGGCATCCCTGTCGCTAAGCAACGCATGACTGCTGTTCAAGAAGGCTCATAGATTTTCCTCTAAACAATTTAATGACTTTGAGGAGTGGTTTGAATGGCCACTTTGCCCGTCATACAGAAGGGAACCCCAGAACTCTGCCATTTATTTATAAAAATATGTGTACTCTTACATGTTTAAACTTCAGTCACCTTCAGAGTACTCTCTGATGCAATACACCTATGGAGATGCTTTTTCCACTGCTGAAGTTTTTGAACTCATCAGTTTTGATGCCTTTGAGTGCTTCTGCCATTTTCTTGTTTGTTTGTGTGTTTGTTTCACCCCTTCCACATTGGCAAAACATTTCCCTTTGAGGACTTTTTTCATCCAGGGAAACAAAAATGTCATTTGAGGCGAGATCATGTGAATAGGGAGGATGGGGTATGGGGGTCATGTTCTTTTGGGTCAAAAACTACTGAACACTAAGCCTGATATGGGCAGGTTGTTGGTGAAAATCACCTATCATGAAATGGGCAAATGCGCTGAAAGAATCTCAAAAAAGACCAGGCTTGGTGACTCAGCCTGTAATCCCAGCACTTTGGGAGGCCAAGGAGAGTAGATTACCTGAGCCCATGGGTTCAAGACCAGCCTGGGCAACTTGGCAAGACCTTGTCTCTACAATAAATTAAAAAATTAGCTTGGCATGATAGCGCATGCCTATAGTTCCAGCTACTTGGAAGGTTGAGGCGGAAAGATAACTGGACCCCAGCAGGTTGACACTGGGATGGCTGTGAGTGTGCCACTGCACTTCAGCCGGGGCGATGGAGTAAGACTCCAACTAAAAAAAAAAAAAAAAAAAATCACTGAAGCTAAACACAGGCTCTCACAACAACACTGGCTGGTATACTGATGCTGATGGGTTCCTAGAACACTTACCTAGTGGGGGAAGCCTGTATTTACTACAAGGGGCCTGCCCTCCAAAAGATAATTCTGGTTTGTTTCCCCTCATATAATGATGTCCCCAAATTATACTTTTTGAATCATGGGTCTTCTTTGTAGTTTTTTCCACTGCTTGTATTATTACTGTCACATCATGTGGCTTCTGTGCTCTTAGCTTAAGCTACCTTGTTCTCGTCATCTTAGCTATGGGTGGGAGAAACCAGATCACCAGACCTTATGGAAATGCTTACAGGCTGAGGGGGAAGCTCTGGGCGGAAGCGGGGAAGACTCCTCTCTAGTTAGGGCAAGCCTCCATGAGTAGGCTTGATCTGTTTTATCAGCTCTCATCTCTTCTGGCCTGTCAGATAAGAGGATTCTCATACTTTTTTTTTAAACAAGGGAGAGCATTTCCAGTTGTCTCCTCCAATCAAGATGATGTTGGGCAATTGTCTTTACATGGTTGACTTAATGCTAATTTTCCCATCACTACTCAGCATAACTCCTTCCTTACCTCGCCTCTCTTTGGGAATATAGAGCCCCATTTTAAAAGCACAACATGTAGAAAACCTGGCTTGATTTAATTAAGAGACCTGTCACATCCAAGCACTAGCTAAAAGAGAAAATCAAAGAAAGGTAGCTGTGTGACTTTGGGCTACTTACCTAATCTCTCTGAGTCTGTTTCCTCATCTGTAAAAGGGGAATCATAATAATTGCCATCATTATGAGAAATAAATGAAAATGAGTTAAATGGAATCAAGCCTAGCACATAGTAACATATTCAATAAAAGCTGTTACTGTTAATATTATTATCACAGATGGGGCGTGTTCAGTATGGGTTTCGGCCATTCTGGGAAGGTGTTTGGAAAAAGGTCCATCTGTGCCATATTTGCCTGATGACAGAAGTACATCTGTTGTTGGGACAACACTGGGAAGCCGAGAGCAGGTGTCTCAAAGTGCCTTTGTCCTTGTTCCCTTCCTGTGATAGTACAGAATGAAGTGTCTGTCTTTTTCCTATCTCCCTCACTTTCTTCTTGCCTTCCATGTTTTTTGTATATGATTATAAACTAATCTTCATTGTGGAACACTTGAAAAACTTAAATTATTCAAATCACTCTTTTAAAAAAAGTTGTAGTTAGTTAAATAATTCTTAACTTACTTAAATTGGAGTAGGGTGGGCCCCTTCAAATCTTAAGATTATAAGTGTACTCAAGTTTGTAATTCCAGCACTTTGGGAGGCCGAGGTGAGAGGATTGCCCGAGCCCATGGGTTCGGGAATGACCCGGGCAACTTGGCGAGACCTTATATCTACAATAAATCAAAAAATTAGCCGGGCGTGGTAGTGTGTGCCTGTAGTTCTGGCTACTTGGGTGGCTGAGGCTGAGGCAGAAGGATCGCCTGAGCCCAGCAGGTCGATGCTGGGGTGGCCTTGAGCATGTCACTGCACTCCAGCCTGGGTGACAGAATGAGACTCCAACCCAAAAATGTGTGTGTGTGTGTCTGTGTTTAGAGAGCACTGGTAAAAGAGGGGCCTATCCTGTATTTTCTGCTCTGTAGCTTGCTTTCATTCTCACTGAACAGTGCTCCTGCGTGTTGTTGAATATGGCTGCACAGCACTCCACTAATGGAGTTTCACCTGGAGTTGGAAGAGACCACTAAGAACTGAAGACTGGTGGTTTTTCTGATTGATCTTGGGGAACCCTCCCTGGGCCCACTTCTGGACTGTCAGCCTGCTCTTGTCTAACTCAGGAACTGAGGGGTTACAGTTGGGTTCCTATATTCTGTAACTGTGGACATTGTAAATTTGGATTGTGAGTGGGACTTTGGGAACCCAGAAGATAGGCAGGAGTGTATTTAAGGAATGGAATCATTGATAGCTAAAACAGTCACACGGTTTAAGCTATTTATTCATTCTGTCATCTTTGAGGTATGCTAGCACATCAGGCAAGATATTCTTGATCCAGAGATAGATAAGACAGGGACTGGTCCCTTAAGGACCTTCTAGTCTCAGGTAGCATCCCTGTGTCAGTGAGTGAAGACTTAAAACATCCATTAGTGTAGTAAGTCATTAGGGAAGTTCTGACTGAAATCTATCCTGGCCTCAAAAGGAGCCTCCTGGAGGGAGTTGGGGATGGGTGACAGGACTGGCAAAGGCTTTGTAGGGGGAAGGGTGTGCCAGACAGAGGGTGCTTGGAACAGGGCCCCAGAGGTGTGAACACTGGGTGGATTAACTTAGCAGCACAATGAAGCAATCGCTGCACCTCTTTATTTCTCAGACTATTTAATGCTGGGTGGGGTAGCCACACTTGTGAAATTTGGTATGAACCTTAATATTCTTAAGTGAGAGGAATAAGCTGGGTGCGGTGGCTCAAGCCTGTAATACCAGCATATTGGGAGGAGGAGGCAAGAGGATTTCTTGAGTTCAGGGGTTCGAGACCTGCCTGGGCAACTTGGCGAGACCTCGTCTCTGCAATAAATCAAAAAATTAGCTGGGTGTGGTGGCACATGCCTGTGGTTCCAGCTACTTGCAAGGCTGAGGTGGAAGGATCATCTGAGCCCAACTGGTCGAGGCTGCGGTAGCCGTGAGTGTGCCACTGCACTCCAGCCTGGGTGACCAAGTGAGACTCTGACTCAAGGGGAAAAAAAGTGAAAGGAAGGGGCAGCAGGTCCCCTGTAGTTTTCTTTCTGTCCTTCCATTTCCCCCAGGACTTCCTAGAAGTGGTTTCTGTTAACTCTGGTGCCTGCAGTCTGCCTGCCTGCCTGCCCAGCCCCTGTCCGTCATCCGAGTGCCTGCTTTCTAGCAGGCATGGTGCTGGTCCTCACGGTCTGTCTGGGGAGGTGGACCTCTGCACGTTCTGTGCTGGCAAGTTCTGTGGGAAAGTGGAGGAGGAAGCGAGAGCTTTATTGACACGAGTGGGAAAGCCTAAGGCTGTGACGCTCATGGGGAGGAAAAGTGTGTCAGGACGCCCCGGCGAGAAAGCATCATCTTCATAGTGCCGGGAATGTTCCCCATGTCTTGGTCATGGTGGTGGAATGAAGACAGGGAAAGAAAGCCCCCCTTGGGAACTGGCCTGCATGGGCTGTGTATTGGGTTAGGATGCACGTAGCATGCTAGAGGCGAGGAGGGTACAGCTCAGATGCTGGGTGATATGTCCAAGACTGTGTTGCTTATAGGTGGTGGGCTTGCTTGACCCTGCCACCTTGGGCTGCAGAACTCACTGGGTCTTGTGAGGCTGCTGGTGATAGTGGTGATTTGTGTGGCAGGTGGTGTGATGCCTGACTAAAGGCTACCCCCAAATAGTGGCTTGTGGTGGTCAGCAAATGGAGACCCTGGACGTGGTTCCCTTGCAGAGAGGATTGCTGATGGCTTGAAATTGAGGCTTTGGTTCATTAAAATCATTTGTAAATTACTTGGTCAGCCCCTGCCCCATAACAGTCCCCAGTAGCGCCCTGCCCTCGCACGGCAGATTCTAGGCACCACTACCCTTCCAGGCCTTGGGCTCTCACTCTGCAGATGCAGGTCCGGGCCTGCCTAGTGGCTTCAATGTGGGGCAATGTTGAGGTTGAATCAGCTGCTCCCTTAGGGCTCCCAGAGGTAGGAGGACCGGAAATCCCTTCAAGATTGTTTAGCTCAGCAACACTCCACCCCACACTCATTTTATAGATGAGGAAACTGAGGCTCCTCCAACCTCAAGTGTTTGGTGATTCTGTGGTATCCGCATGGTTTACTCTCTGACCTAGTTGTAGCAAGTTTGATGCCAAGAATAAGCAACTTGTGTGGTGTGATGGTCAGCTGCTACCACTCTGTAAGTCCCAGAACTCCAGCTGTCTTTCTAAATGAGAGCGGGGGGGGGGGGGGGGGGGGGGGGGGGCGGGGGGGGGGGGGGGGGGGGGGGGGGGGGGGGGGGGGGGGGGGGGGGGGGGGGGGGGGGGGGGGGGGGGGG
>CAUYQG010019674.1:0-13740 GCA_963574415.1 Tarsius wallacei | reverse complement strand
GGGAGAGAGAGAGAGAGAGAGAGAGGGAGAGGGAGAGGGAGGGAGAGGGAGAGGGAGAAAGAGAGAAAGAGAGAGAGAGTTATGCAGGGAGGGGCTGTATTTATTAGTTTAGCGAGGGCAGGAAGAGGTCGTGCTAGCATTCTATTGGGTAGAGCAGAGTGGAAATAGGGCGGGCCGAGATTACTATTGGAGGGTATTATAAGGCTGATTTGTCATAGGAGGAGATTGTTGGCTAGCAAGTTTGAACTTCCCGCGCGCGAGAAATCGTATAGGGGGAAGCTGGAACTTAGGGCATTTGTTGTTTCCATGTGGCCCTGTAGTATTCGGCGCCATCTTGGGGGGGGCCCTTCTGACTGTTCCCTGTGCCCTTCAGTGATGCTGCCTTGTAAAATGAGTTTGGAAGTATTCCCTCTTCAATTTTTCTTTAATGTTTGGTAGAATTTAGCTGTAAAGCCATATGGTCTTAGGCTTTTCTTTGATGTGAGACTTTTAATTACTGACCCAAGCTCCTTAATATTGGTCTGTTCAAATTTTCAATTGTCCTTGTTCAGTCTTGGTAAGTTACATTTTTCTAGGAATTAATCAGTTTCTTCTAGGTTGTCCAATTTATTGGCATATGATTGTTCATAGTAATCTCTTATTACGCTTGGTATTTATTTTTGTATTATCAGTTGTAATGCCTCTTCCAGCTCTGATTTTGCTTATTTGAGTCCTCTTTTTTTCTTAGTCTAGCTAATGGTTTGTCAATTTTGTTTAATTTTCAAAAAACTGACTCTTAGTTTTGTTGATCTTTTCTATCATTTTTCTAGTCTATTTTATTTATTGTATGATCATTATTGTTTTCTTCTTTCTGCTAACTTTGGGCTTTGTTCTTTTTTAGTACCTTGAGGTCTAACGTTAGGTTATTTGACATCCTTTTTTTTGTTTTCATGGTAGGCATTTATTGCTATTAAATTCTCTATTAGAACTGTTTTTGTTGCACCCCATAAGGTTTGGTCTGTTGGGTTTCCATTTTTATTTGTCTCAATGTATTTTTAAATTTTCTTTGACCCAATGGTTTTTCAGGAGCATGTAGTTTAACTTCCACATATTTGTTAATTTTCCATGATTTCTCCTGTTACTGATTTTCACTGTAGGCAGAAAAGATACTTGATATGATTTTAATCTTCCTTTGTTAAGAATTGTTTTGTGGACTGGCACGTTGGCTCATGCCTATAATCCCAGCAATTTGGGAGCCTGAGGTAAGAGGATTGCCTGAGCCCGCTGGTTTGAAACCAGACTGGGCAACTTGGCAAGACCTTATCTCTACAATAAATTTTTTAAAAAATTAGCGGGACATGGTGGCACATGCCTGTAGTTCCAGCTGCTTGGAAGGCTGAGGAGGAAGGATTGCATGAGTCCAGCAGGACAAGGCTGTGGTGGCCGGGAGCATGCCACTGCCCTCCAGCCTGGGTGACAGTGTGAGACTCAAACTCAAACTCAAAAAAAAAAAAAAGAATTGTTTTGTGGGCTAACATATATTCTATCCTGGAGAATGTTTCATGTACACTTCAGAAGAATGTGTATAAAAGCAAGTTTTAAAGTTGGAATTTTTAACTGGAATCTTGGCTTCCCCACATGTTTCTGACAACTCACTTTACCTCTAAGAACTCCTGTTTTTATCATCTGCAAAATGAGAATCTCTGCTTCCTCAGTTGTTGTATGGGTCAGAGGAGACCATGGCATTGCTATTGAACTATAAAAGAGCATACAAATATGAGGAGGGACCAAAAACCTCAGAATTTGCTTATAAAATATTGTGCAGCTGGGCTCGGTGGCTCAGCCTGTAATCCCTCGCTTGGGGAGGCTGAGGTGAGTGGATTGCCTGAGTCCATGGGTTCGAGACCCGCCTGGGCAACTTGGCAAGACCTCATCTGTACAGTAAATCAAAAAACCAGCCGGGCATGGTGGCACGTGCCTGTAGTTCCAGCTACTTGGAAGGCTGAGGAGGAAGGATCGCCGGAGCCCAGCAGGTCGAGGCGGCGGTGGCTGGGAGCGGCCACTGCACTCCAGTCTGGGCGACAGAGTGAGACTCCAACTCAAAAAAAAAAAACAAAAAACATTGTGCATTCTTACTTGTTTAAACTTCAGTCACCTTCAAAGTACTCTTCATTTGATGAAATACACCTAACGATACACTTTTCCCAAGTGCTCAAAACAGTTTTTGAACTCATCCATTTGATAACCTTTTAGTATTTCTGCCATTTTTTTTTCGCCTCTTCCACATTGGCAAAATGTTTCCCTTTAAGGACTTTTTTCATCGAGAGAAACAAAAAAAGCCATTGGGGCAAGATTCAGTGAATAGGGAGGCTCCAGGGAAGAACCCAATCCTTGTCTCTTCCGGCTTCTGGCAGCTGCTGGCATTCCTTGGCTTGTGGCCGCATCACTCTGATCTCTGCCTCCACTCTGATCTCTTGGCCTTCTCTGCTTCTATATCTGATCTCCCTCTGCCTCTCTATTATAAGGACACTTATGATGGCAGTTAGGGCTCTGCCAGAGAATTCAGGGTAATTTAGTTGCATCTGCTAAGATCTTCTTTCTTCATCTCCCTCCCTCCCTTCCTCCCTCCCTTCCTCCCTCCCTTCCTCCCTCCCTCCCTCTCTCTCTCAGTCCCTCTCTCTCTCTCTCTTTCTTTCTGTCTGACACCATCACCCAGGCTGGAATATAACAACACAATCATGGCTCACCACAGTCTTGACCTCCTGGGCTCAGGCCATCCTTCTGCTTCAGCCTTCCAAGTAGCTGGGACTAGAGGTGTGTGATGCCATGCTCAGCTAATGTTTTTTGGATTTTGTAGAGATGGGGTCTCGCTGTGTTGCCCAGACTGGTCTCCAACTCCTGGATTCAAGCAATCCTTTTACCTCGACCTCCCAAAGTGCTGGGATTACAGCCATGAGCCACTGTGCCTGGCTCTCCTTTTTCAATATAAGGTAACATGCCAGATATGGTGGCTCATGCCTGTAATCCCAGCACTTTGGGAGGCAGAGGCAAGAGGATTGCCTGAGCCCAGCAGTTCAAGACCTGCCTGGGCAACTTGGTGAGACCTCATCTCTACAATGAATAAAAAAATTTAGCCAGGCGTGGTGGTATGCGCCTGTGGTTCCAGCTACTTGGAAGGCTGAGGCAGAAGGATCACCTGAGCCCAGGAGGTTGAGGCTGCAGTGGCCATGAGCATGCTATTGCACTTCAACCTGGGTGACAGAGTGAGACTCCAACTCAAAAATATATATATAAATACATATATATAATTTAATAAATATATATAAATAAAATAAAAATAAATATATAGAAACACTACGAGTTCCAGGGACTAGGACCTGACACTTTTGGGGGTCATTATTAAACCTACTATACTTACTAATATTTATTTTTTCCTTCAGGGTCTTTTAGGTTGTAGCTAGTCTTATTTATTCATAGTTGGATTTGCCTTGCATCAAATACTGTTGCTATGTCATGGGATGTGTGGAAGTCATTGCCTGCCCGCCAGACTTTGCAGGGGAGAATCTTCTCAGCATTCTGAAGGGAGAGGCTTGAGTTTGAAAAAAAAAAAAAAAATGAAACCACTCCCTTCCCTGCTCCTACCATGAGTTTCCTTGATTTGTTTACATCAGATCACCTTTACTAAAAGGTTGGTTAACTCGTGAACATGTCCTGCTGAACACTCTACCAGTAGTTCAGTGATTGCACACATCTCCTCCCAATTCCCAACACGTGTGGAAGGGACTCAGGTTGGGATTTGAGTCAAGGAAACGCAAGCTATATTGCATCCCAGTGAGAGGAGAGAGCATGTGTTCGATCAGCTGGGTAAGTGATATTTCGCTGGTAATGTACTCACAGATTTGAAAATATAAAAGGGTTGGCCCCGATGCAGCCCAAGAACAGCTTGTAACTCTGATTTGGAATGTCATATTTTACTGTTACTTAATTGAATCCGAGAGCACTGGTTGGGAAGTGGGTTCTGTAAATATTGCTCTGAAGCGTTCACATTTCAGTAGAAAACAGATGCCAAGCGTTTTCATTAGTATTGATATTCAAAGTTACTGGGACAAAACACAAATCTACTTCTTGGTAAAGCAAAATGCCCGCAAAGGCCTGAGAGGAGGGGAGGGTGGACGAGGAACACGTTGGCTGGAAGACCTGCATTTTGGCAAAAGAGGCCTAAAAATGAAATATTTATAACCAGAGGGATATAGGAACACAATTATAATTTAAAGTGTGAGTCACAACACTGTCTTGTTCAACCAAGGAACAAAATGACTTAGAGGCAGAGTAAAATTACTTCATTTGTGTGACTTAAGAACATGATGTTCTTTCAAACTGCTATGTCCTTGGGATAAACGGCAGTCTCTTCCGTTCCCCAAGGTGGTCAGTGGCGTTATTACTGGCCATTCATCTGCAATTGCTTTCTTTTCCTTTTTTTTCTTTTTTTTTTTTTTTTTTGAGTAAGAGTTTTACTCTGTCATCCAGGCTGGAGTACAGTGGCACACTCGTGGCTACTGCAGCCTCTACCTGCTGGGCTCAGGCAATCCTTCCGTCTCACCTTTCTAAATAGCTGGAACCACAGGCACACACCACCACACCCGGCTAATATTTTTTGATTTGTTGTAGAGACAAGGTCTTGCCAAGCTGCCCAGGCTGGTCTTGAACCCCTGGACTCAGGCAATCCTCTTGCCTCCGCCTCCCAAAGTGCTGGGATTACAGGCATGAGCCACTGCGTCAGGTTTGGAGTTGCTTTTCAAAGATGTAATAGTGAGGATAATAATAAGAGTTTGTTAAGTGCCAAGCACTATGCTTTGTGCTTTACCTGCGTGATTCCACTTAATCCTTTGGTGACCTTCTGTAGGGTAAGCATCATTATTCTCATTTTATAGAGAGGAAACTGAGGCCTGGCCACTTACCCAAAGTCACTCAGCTACTGGGTGCTGGAGCTGAGAATTGAACCCAGTGGCTTTGATCTAGAGCCCAGCTCTTAGTCATTTCTCTTCCTTTCCTGAATGAAATGGACGTGGGTCCTCCCCTCGCTGTCGCTTGAAAGCCCACATAACTAACCACTCTGACAAATCCTGCTGTGTTCGGTCATTATCATCGTCAATAGAGAGGGATTCATGTGCACAGTAAGGGTTTGGCTGAATTGCAGCATCTGAGCGTTTCTGTCATTTTTTTTTTTTTTTTTTTACTATGACTGTATTTCTTCACCTCCCACCCCTTATTTCTAAATGAGAGATGAGACAGTACTTGATAGCTTTCTGGGAATAGAAAAACAATCTTTTCCTCACATCTGAAGAAAGTTTCACTTACTTTCTCAGAGGGGGATATTTTCCCTTCAAATTCCTAGTCTGCTTCTTAATGATGAAGTAACACCCTTCTTTTCTTTCCTTCTTTCTTTTTCTTTTTGAGACAGGGTCTCCTTTGGTTGCCTATGCAAGAGTGCAATGATGTGATCACAGCTCACTGCAACCTCAAATTCCTGGGCTCAAGGATCCTCCCACCTTGGCCTCTCAAAATGTTGGGACTACAGGCGTGAGCCATCATGCCCAGCTTTTACCTTTTTTTTTGGTTTTGTTATGTTGCCCAGGTTGATTTCGAACTTCTGGGCTCAAGTGATCCTCCCACCTTGGCCTCTCAAAGTGCTGAGATTACAGGTGTGAGCCATGGCACCCAGCAACACCCTGGTTTTCAAGGTGTGCTTATGCAGGCCCTGGAGCTCTGTGGGCTGGTCTCCTCATACACTCTTTCACTCAAGAGGAAGCCACTGTATTCACTCTATGCCAGGTCCCAGCCTAATGTTGGGAAAACACTTGTGAATGCACCAGGCCTCACCTCTGGCCTCCCAGAATCCTCAGCATGTTCGTTGAGGGCATTATGGGCTTTTTAGGTTAGAAAGTTCCTCATTGTGCGGGTCTGTCCTGCTTACTGCAAGCTGTTCAACATCCCTGGCCTTGACTCACTAAACTCCCCAGCAGGGAGACCAAGAGCAAAGTCACCACCCATTTCCATCGGCCTCCAGAGGGTGCTGCTGCCCCTGGTTGAGAACCACTGCAGGCAAGACCGATTTAGGACAAATTTGGATGGAATCCCCACCAGTGCCATCTTGGGTGTGGTGCACACTTGTCTCCCCCACGCTAGGAATTTGGTCCATATTAAGTTAGGATGGCAGAAGGAGGTATTTGAAAAAAGAAAGAACCAAACCCATTTTTCAGAGTCCTGTGCTAAGAAGTGGTCCATCTCAGCAGTAGAAATTTGGCGTGTTCAGATGCTTCCAACTGAGGCTGGACTAGTAAGGCTGTGGCTGAACCAGTAAGGCTGCTTTCCTTCATCTCTTCTTCTTTTTTTTTTTTTTTTGAGTTGGAGTCACCCAGGCTGGAGTGCAGGGACATGCTCACAGCCACCCCAGGGTCGACTTGCTGGGCTCAAGCAATCCTTCTGCCTCAGCCTTCCAAGTAGCTGGAACTACAGGTGCACACTACCATACCCAGCTTATCTACCCTTCTTTTTTTTTTTAATATTTTTTATTTTTTAATTTTTTTTAAGTTGGAGTCTCACTCTGTCGCCCAGACTGGAGTGCAGTGGCCGCTCCCGGCCACCGCAGCCTCGACCTGCTGGGCTCTGGCGATCCTTCTGCCCCAGCCTTCCAAGTAGCTGGAATTACAGGCACACGCTACCACGCCCAGCTGATTTTTTGATTTATTGTAGAGATGAGGTTTCGCCAAGTTGCCCAGGTGGGTCTCGAACCCGCGGGCTCAGGCAATTCACTCACCTCGGCCTCCCAAAGCACGGGATTACAGGCTGAGCCACTGAGCCTGGCATCTACCCTTCTTTTATCCCTCCTCCTACCTGCTCATCCCACCCCCTGCCCTGCCCCCAGCTTCATCCAAGGGTAAACCAGATGGACCTGAGCCAGAGGCAGAGGCAGAGGAAGACCCTGTCCAGGAGGGATAGTGGGGGAGTTGACTGACTCAGAGCATCATGGCGGGAGAAGGGGAGGGAAGAGGACTCCTTGATAAGCCTGATAGGCAACTTAAGAGCAAAAGTAAAGACCTCTTTCCCCCGTCCTCTGGAGTCCATGTGTATGCTGATTCAGCAAATAGGGAGAGTTCCTTAGGAAACAGATTGTCCCCTCACCCCCTTCTTACTGTTGTCAATGTAGCAAAAGAGTGACATACAAGAGGGGTGAGGCTGGAACCCTGCCCTCAAAGATCTCATCGTCTGACCCGTCTCTCCATGAAACCTACCAAGTGCTAAGCATCATCTAGCTTCTGGGAGTGAATGAAATAAACACAGTTTTTGCCCACATGGCATTTGGAGATGACTAAGAGTGACAGATGATTTAAAGAAAATTTACAAGATTAGCAGCCATAAAAAAGAATTAAAAAATCATGTCCTTGGCAGCAACATGGAGGGAGCTGGAGACCATCATCCTAAGTGAACTGACTCAGAAACAGAAAACCAAACACGGCATGTTCTCACTATATGTGGGAGCCAAACGGTCACAAAGATGGAAATAATAGACACCGGGGACGCCAATAAAGGGGAAGATGAGGAGGGGGGTGCTTAGGGTTCAGAACAATGTTCACTATCTGGAGAATGGGTTCCCAGAGACCCGATCTTTGTCACTAGACAATGTGTCCATGTAACAGGCATGTGTACCCCAAATCTAAAAGACAATAAAAAAGAAAACTGACAAGATTAACAGATTTTAAAGCTGGACCCAGCACGTGTTGGCAAGGATGTAGCGTATTTGGTGGAGATATAAATTGGTACAGCCTCTGTCAAGAACAACAACAGTTAAAGGTGTATGTGCCTCATGACTCAATCATGCCACTTCTGTTTACATGCCCCAAAGAAACCCTCCAACAAATTCACAGAGTCATATACTGGTAATGTCCACAACAGCTTTCTTTGTAGTAAAGAAAAAAAAAATAAACGAAAAGGTTCACGGACAGGAGAATATGTAAATACACTGTCGTACATTCACACACTGGAATTCATCAGTGGAAACATGTGACCTTAAGCTTCACATATTCCCCAGGAGTGCCTTACAAATGTGATGACGGACAATAAAAAGAAGTGTCAGAATTGTATCTCCTGGATGATTCCATTGATATTAAATTTGAGACTATACAAAATAATATAGCATGTTACTTAGACATATAAGCGTATATAGTAAAAAGAAAATGAGGCTGGGAACGGTGGCTTATGCCTGTAATCCCAGTACTTTGGGAGGCTGAGGTGGGAGGATTGCTTGAGCCCAAGAATCTGAGACCAGCCTAGGCAACATAGTGAGACCTCTTCTATAAAAAAAAATCAAAACAATTAGCCAGGCATGGTGGTGTTGGCTGCCTGGGAGGCTGAGGTGGAAGGATCACCTAAGCTCAGGAGGTCGAGGCTGCAGTGAGCCACGATTGGGCTATGGCATTCCAGCCTGGGTGACAGAGTGAGTCCCCAACTCAAAAATAAAAATGGGAAATACATGGGAATGATAAACCCTATACTCAAATGAGCAGGTCACTCTGAAGAGGAGGAAAGGGATGTTACTGTCAGGGAAATGCAGGGATCTTCAAATATGGCTGATATTATATATATAGATTTTTTTTCTTTTTTTTGATTCAAGGTCTCACTCTGTTGCTCAGCCTGGAGTGCAGTGGCACAATCACAGGTCACAGCAGCCATGATGTCCTAGGCTCAGGCGATCCTCCTGCCTCAGCCTCCTGAATAGCTGGGACTACAAGCACATGCCACCATGATGCCTGGCTAATTTTTTGATTTTTTTGTACAGACAAGATCTTGTTATGTTGCCCAGGCTGGTCTCGAATTTCTGGGCTCAAGCAATCCTCTCACCTTGGCCTCCCAAAGTTCTGGGATTACAGGCATGAGCCACCACGTGGTATCTTATATTTTAAGGCAGATAGGATGGTGGGCACATTGGTTTTCTTGCATTATCTACAATACCTGCCTACCCTACCATCTATCATTCTCTTTGTCCTTTCTGATAGAACCTCCATTTGTTTAGGTATATAACCATCCTTTTATGCATCTTGTGGGGACCTCAGGGAAACTGATCCACCCTCAGGTTCAAGGTGCAGAGCCTGATTAGTTTAAGGATTTGACCCAGTATTCTTGCCCGTGATTGGTTCCTTCCCTCCTCCCTTCCCCCACTCCCTCTTCTTGCTGGATATGAATGAGGAAGCATGCAGTCATCATGCCCATGGCAGCCTTCCTCTAGTAGGGGAACAGTCTTCAAAGCAACCACCACTGTAAATGGCAGAGGAGAGGAACAATGAAATCCACATCAACTGTATCACCCGGCTCTGTAGCTGCCACCACACCTTTGCTCTTCCAGAGTGTGAGCTGGGCAATGCTCTTGAGGTTAAAGCTACTTTGGTTTGAGTTTCCATTGTCTCAGTGCTGAAAGCATTCCAGCTGTACCACATAGGTTGCTATGGAAGCATACAACAGTTATTTTTTCATCAGCAGGAACACTGAGTGCTTCTTAATTGACTCAATGTTAAGTGTTTTTCCTATTTTTACTTAAACATTTGTACCTGCTCTGATGGCTAGCTCTCAGTACTAGCAAGAGTTAGCCTTTGAAGAAACCCAAGAACACAAAGAAACCAATTATTTTAAATTTTTTTGAATTGGAGTCTCACGCGGTCGTCCAGGCTGTAATGCAGTGGCACCCTCACGGCCACCGCAGCCTCGACCTGCTTGGGCTCAGGTGATCCTTCTGCCTTAGCCTTCCAATTAGCTGGAGCTACAGGTACACACCACCATGCCTGGCTACTTTTTTTGATTTATTGCAGAGATGAGGTCTTGCCAAGTTGCCTGGGCTGGTCTTGAACCCGTGGGCTCAGGCAATCCTCTCACCTCGGCCTCCCAAAGTGCTGGGATTATAGGTGTGAGCCACCGTGCCCAGCCACAAAAAATTTATTTATTTTAAAGATGTGGGGTGCAATTCAGGATTAGGTAGATAAGTGGTCATTTTACAGGTAAACTTTGGGTCTCTCTTTGGTCCCCATTACGCTTGGTTTGAGATCAGATACTCTTATTGATGTTATGTGCCCCTCCCTCCTCTGGCAGTTTCCGGCTACTGCCAATCCCTTTCTTATAGTATTATGGTAAATGTTCAAGGGTCTGCTTATGAGTGAGAACATGTGGTGTTCAGTTCCTTGTTTCTGTGATAGATCACTGAGTATTGACTCTAAATCCATCCACGTTGCTGCAAAGTCCATAATTTTATTCTTCTTTATGACTGCCTAGTATTCCAATGTGGATATGTACCACATTCTTTTAATCCAGTCCACTTTCGATGGGCAGCATGGTTGGTTCTATGTTTTTGCTATTGTGAATAGTGCTGTAATAAACATGTGTATGCAGGTATATATTTTTAAAAATGACTTGAGTTCCTCCAGGTATAGTCCCAGAAGGGGGATTGCTAAGTCATGTGGAAGGTCGATTTTTAGATTTTTTTTAGGAATCACTGCACTGTTTTCCATAGAGGTCATACTCGTTTATACTCCCACTAACAGTGTAGAAGTGTTCCCTTTTCCCCACATCCTCGTCAGCATCTGTGTTTTGAGTTACTGATGATGGCCAAACTGACTGGAGTTAGGTGGTATCTCAGTGTGGTTTTAATTTGCATTTCTTTGATGATTAGTGAGGTTAAGCATTTTTTCATGTATCTGTTGGCTGCTCGTATGTCTTCTTTTGAGAAGTGTCTATTCATAGCCTTTGTCCACTTTTTAATACAACCGTTTGTTTTTTTTCCTTTTGGCACATTTGAGTTCCCTGTAGATCCTGGATGTTAGGCCTTTGCCAGATATACAGTTGGCAAATATTTTTTTCCCATTCTGTGGGCTGTCTCCCTATTCTCTTGATGGTTTCTTTTGCTTTGCAGAAGCTTTTCCATTTGATGAGGTCCCACTTGTCTCTCTTATTTTTGATGGCATGGGCATCTGTGATTTTGATCAGGAATTAGAGAAACCAATTCTTAATGGAAAACAATCACGAAGAGTCCAGTTGGCTATTGTGTCAGCTTCTCTTTTTCTGGGAATGTGTGTATTCGTTTCCATAGTATTAATTTGTGTCTGCAGTAACAAATGGCCACAAAATAGGTTAAACCCACGGAAGTTTATTTTCTCACTGTTTTGGAGGCCAGAAGTCTGAAATCAAGGGGCTGGCAGTTCCATGCTGTCTCCAAAGGCTGAAGGGAGAACTCCATACCTGACTGTTCCATCTTCTGGTGGCTTGGGCATCACTCCAATCTCTGTCTCCAGCTTCACATAGTCTTCTCCTTGTGTCTTTGTGTCTCTTCACTTCTATATCATTTAAGGACACTTGTCATTGGGTGTAGGGCCATCTGGATTATCCAGGATGATCTCATCTCAAGAAACTTATCTTAATTCCATTTGCAAAGACCAGTTTCCCAAGTAAGGTCACATTCACAGGTTCTGGGGATTAGGAGGTAGACATTTGTTTATTGGGTGCCACTGTTAACTAACTACACAACTTTGACATAGTTGTTCTTCTGATTTTATAGTGCAAGCAGTTAATATGATCCTATTTTCTTTTTTTTTCACTCTTTATCACCCAGGCTGGAGAGCAGTGGCACGCTCATGGCCACCACAGCCTCAGCCTGCTGGGTTCAGACGATCCTTCTGCCTCAGCCTTCCAAGTAGCTGTAACTACAGACGTGTGCCACCACGTCCAGCAAATTTTTCTTGATTTATTGTAGAGACAAGGTCTCGCCAAGTTGCCCAGGCTGGTCTCGGATCCCTGGGCTCAGGCAATCCTCTTGCCTTGGCCTCCCAAAGTGCTGGGATGACAGGCTGAGCCACTGTACCCGGCCAATCCTATTTTCAACCTAAAAAGTGGTTCCTGATTCATAAAACTCGGAATAAGTAGATCAGTATTTACTGGTGCTCCACAGAAAATATTAATTTTTCCTTACCCAAGTTGGGTAACTGCTAGTTAATACTTGAAAGAAAATTTTAAAAATATGTTTTAATAGAGGAAATAAGGTGGTGCTATGCAAATGTTGGACAACTTGTTCCTGATAGTCTGAGTTCCTGGCTTCCTGAGAGAGAGAGGCCACGTTCAGCCTAAGATATGTCCCAGGACAAATGCAGACAAAGAGGCCTAGCATCACATACAGGGTAGCCAGAAAAGTAAAATATGAATAAAATTAGCAAAGAGCAGATGGGCATGAGAAGGGAAAAACGAGTCACGTTTTTGTTTTTTTTTTGAGTTGGAGTCTCACTCTGTCGCCCAGACTGGAGAGCAGTGGCCGCTCCCGGCCACCGCAGCCTCGACCTGCTGGGCTCCGGCGATCCTCCCGCCTCAGCCTTCCGAGTAGCTGGAACTACAGGCACGCGCTACCACGCCCGGCTGATTTTTGATTTATTGTAGAGATGAGGTCTCGCCAAGTTGCCCAGGCGGGTCTCGAACCCACGGACTCAGGCAATCCACTCACCTCAGCCTCCCAAGGCATGGGATTACAGGCTGAGCCACCGAGCCTGGCACATCTGTTGTTTTTTAAGTTATGATGATGGCCATCCTGACTGGAGTTAGGTGATATCTCAGCATGGTTTTAATTTGCATTTCTTTGATGATTAGTGAGACTGAGCATTTTTTTCATGTATCTGTTAGCTGCTTGTATATCTTCTTTTGAGAAGTGTCTATTCATATCTTTTGTCCACTTTTTAATAGGGCTGGCTGTTTGTTTTTTTCTTTTCAGCATGTTTGAGTTTCTTAAAGATCTAAAAATCGGCCTTCTATATGACCCAGTGATCCTCCTTCGGGGACTATACCTGAAGGAACTCAAATCATTTTACAAAACAGATACCTGAGCACACATGTTTATTGCAGTACTATTCAAAATAGCCAAAACATGGAACCAACCTGCTGCCCATTGAGACCGGACTGGATTAAAAAAAAAAGACAGTACATATATATGATGGAATATTCTGCAGCCATAAAGAAGGGCAAAATTATGAACTTCGCAGCAACTTGGATGGATTTAGAGTCTTCACACTCAGTGATCTATCATAGAACAAAGAACTGAGTACCACGTGTTCTCACTCATAATCGGAGCCTGAACAATTATCATAATACTATAAGAAAGGAATTGGCAACAGTGGGAAACTGCTGGGGAGAGGGCACACTTCATCAACAAGGGTATCTGATCTCAAACCAGCTGAAGTGGGGACCAAAGTGAGGCCCAAACTTTACCTGTACGATGACCATTTGTATACTTAACTCTGAATTGTACCCCACATCTTTAAAATAAAAAAAATAAATAAATAGATTAAAATAAAATAAAAGAGCCTGACACCTACCTCCCCACTCTCTCTTGCTTCCTTTCTCTGACCATGTGATTTCTGCACACACTGACTCCCCTTCACCTTCTACCATGAGTGGAAGCAGACTAAAGCCCTCACCAGAAGCAGATGCTGTGCCATGCTTCTTGTATAACTTGTAGAACCATGAACCAAGTAAACCCCTTTTCTTTTTTTTTTGAATTGGAGTCTCACTGTCACCCAGACTGGAGTGCAGTGGCCGCTCCCAGCCACCGCAGCCTCGACCTGCTGGGCTCCGGTGATCCTTCCGCCTCAGCCTTCCAAGTAGCTGGAACTACAGGCGCGCGCTACCACGCCCGGCTAATTTTTGATTTATTGTAGAGATGAGGTCTCGCCAAGTTGCCCA